>JAKUCV010002023.1:125164-211297 GCA_028386065.3 Turnera subulata | reverse complement strand
GGTTTAGGATTCTTGTGACTAGAATTCCTAGGTTGTAACGGTTTGTTAAGCACCCGTAAGCTTAACGTAGATAGTGAAATCTTCAAGTGAGACTTGAAGGACTGGATTAGCCACACTAGTAGAGTGTGTGTGAACCAGGATAAATTGCTTGTGTCCTTCATTCTTTTAATTCCGCATTTAATTCCTGCTTATTTCGTTTTTATTCGATTATCGCTATTCACCCCCCTCTAGCTTAGGGCTATTGTTTCTAACATCTCAGAGATAGATAGAGATGTAGGAGTTTTTCGAAGGAGCCACGCTCCTTCGTATACGTTAGGAGTCCATTAATGAGAAGGGGCTGGGGAAAGGTTTGAATCCAATTCCTACAGTGACGAACATAAGCATAATTAAAACTCCATATATTTGTGTATCGATAAGACCATTCACTATTTCTTGAAGCTTGATCTCCCCCTAAACCTCTACATTCTAAATCTTAAAAACCTTAAATCCTAAACCATAAATCCTAAAACCCTGAACTCTAATTCCTAACTCTTAAATTCTTAATCCTAAAAATCTTAAACCCTTAACCTTAAATCCTAAATCCTAAAAACTTAAACTCTAAATCCTAGACCTAAAACTCTAGATCTTAAAATCCTAAACTTTATATCCCAAACTCCTAAACTCTAAATTCTAAAAATCTTAAACTCCAAATCCTAAATTTTAAACTCTAAACCCTAAAATTTTGAAACATTAAACCCTAAACCCTAAATTCTTAACACAAAAATATTAAACCCCTAATCCTAAAAACCTAAACCATAAACCCTACACCCCAATACCCTAAATTCTAAACTCTAAATTGTAAATTCAAAACCCTAAATTCTAAATCCTTAAATTTATTTTTGTTTTAGCATTTAATGTTAAAATCCTAAAGTCTAGAATGTTAAATCATAAATCTTAAACTTTAAACCTTCAACCATAAAAGCTAAAATTTTATAAACCTAAATGCTAAACCACAACAGAATTAAAGTTTTAAGTTTTAAGGTTTAAGTTTTAAGATTTTAAGGTTAAGGTTTTAAGATTTAGGATTTTGACCTTAAATGTTAAAATAAATATGATCTAATGGTTTCAGGGTTTAGGGTTTAGGATTTTAGGATATTAGAATTTCGGATTTAAGGTTTTAAGTTTTTAGGATTATGGATTTAAGGTTTTTGGGTTAAGCATTTAGGGTTTTAGGTTTTTGAGGTTTAGAGCTTAGAGTTTAGGGTTTAGGATATAAAATTGAGGGTTTTACGATTTAGAGTTTGGGGTTTTAGAGTTTAAAGTTTAGTATTTTAATATTTTGAGTTTAGGATTTGGGGTTTATGGTTTAGTGTTTTAAATTTTTAAGTTTTAGTGTTTAGGATTTTAGATTTTTATGGTTTAAGATTTAAAATTGAGGGTTTAAGATTTGTAGGGTTTAAAATTCAGGGTTTAGGATTTAGATTTTAAGATTTTAGAATTTACAGTTTAGGGTTTAAAATTTTTAAAATTTAGAGTTTATAGGTTTATAGTATAAAGTGAGTATTTTAGGATTTAGTGTTTACGATTTTAAGGTTTAAGGTGTAGAATTTAAAATTTTAGCATTTATTGTTTCGGGCATACTATTGCACTTTTATATCTTAAATTGTAAGCCTATTTCAAATGAACAAGTAGTGTGATGGGATGTTGTTTACTCACTTAGTATTCTTTTTACATGTCATAGGACTCGAATTGTGTAATTATCGTTTTTAGATGGGTATGTATTAAATAGATGAGAGATAAACAAAGATATGTGGTTGAATCATGGGTTTTCAGGTTTTCTTTAATTTTTCTTTTTAATTTCTGCCGAAGAATCATGGGTATTGAAGATTTTGAGTAGGCTCCAGAGTGGATCAATAGGGTGGGATGGGATTCTTATTATAGGGTGTCACATGTGTGATAATTTATGTTGTGTCACGCATATACGGAAGATACATGGTTGGCCTCTTGACTGTCGTTTCCGAGATTCATATGAAATGTAGATGCGATTTTAAGGCTTCCAAAAGTTCAAACTCTATTTTATTTCGACAAAAAAAACTCTATTTTATTCTTGGCTATATTTTTCTTTAAAAAGTTGATTGAATGTATAAGCTAGCTAGAAGTGGAATCCAGATCTGCGGGTGCTGTTAATATAATTGTAGCATATGCTGTGTTCGACAATTCCTGTTATGCATGTAGATCATACCGTACCAGAATCATAAACTGGGATCGGATTTAATTATAACAATAAGACTTGGAAACTGATTGCCTTTCTCATTCATTACAGATAAAATTAAAAAAAATGGTACAGCTACAATTTGATGATTCCTCTTTTATTTTTTTTAAATTGGGTAAATACATATATTGGGGTCTGTACTATTTCAATTGTCCTTTTTAGGAGTCTATACAAATTTTTGTCCCTTTTATATGTCCATACTCTTGTATGTTGTTCTTTTTTGGGGTCTCGGTCAGCCCAAGAGCTGATGTGGACCGACCGACTTAGGGGGTATGACACACGTACACTGTTTGAACACGTGGCAGCGGATGAAAGGCTGTGTGTTGTATACTGTATATAGTTGCTCCCACTACCAAATTTTTTCTAAGAAAAATTAGATTGTAGAATATGTTTAAAGTGAAGTTTTTTTTCCTAAACTAATAAAAAAAATAAATTTCTTTTAATAATTTGTTCTTTCCAGTTTTTTAAGAAATTTTAATATGAACAGAATTTAATATTTTAAGAAATAATTTTTTTTAAAAAAATCGGGATAATTGACACACTAATAAATGAATCCATCCCATAAAAAGATATAACCCCAAAATCCAAGACTCCTTTGTGAGCTCGTTTTTAATTTAATAAATTTGTAAAAGCCAAAAAAATTAAAAATAGAAAAAAAAATCACCTGCACTACACAGAACCCAACCCACAATTGCATCATTCTTCTTCTTCTTCTTTTGTTTTCACCAGTTTCTTGGCCCTCGCCGAAATATGTCCTTCTTTTATCGAACTCGTCCTGATTTTTTAATCTGCTCGTGTATATACCCACTGGGTGTGTCCCGATTCCAGTCAAAACCAATCCCCCATCCATAAAAAATTAAACAATGGTTAAGAAACCCAAAAGAAAACCTAAACATCAAAACACAACGCCGCTCGATTGACCACGCAGATTCAGGCGGAGCAACCAAGGTCAAGGACCCATGACTGCCTCTCCCTCCCTTCTGTTCATCTCTTTCCTTTCTGTGTCACGACGCATCAGGTGAGCAAGTCGTTTCCAGCACTGGCGATGACGACTTCCATTGGTGGGTAAACCACCGGCTGTTCATCTCCTCCCTTCTGTTCATCTCCTTCCTTTCTTTGGTTGTTATGGGTTATTGAGGGGGAAGTGGCAGCTATAGAAAAGGAGGAAGATGTATATTTTGCTTGATAATTGATTTGGTTTTAATCAGGTTTTGTGGCTGCTTTTAGGTTTTGATTTAGATTTGTTATAGATGATGGTAGTTGCGTGTGTTGGAATCGTGGTTGTTGGTAGAAGTGGTGGAGGGTGGTGGGGGAAGAGGCGGCCAACATAGTGGATGGCGGATTTGAGGGTGGTGGGGAGGAAGATTGACATTTGTTTTTTTACTTTTATTTTTTCGTTACATTCTTTAACTTTTTATTAATAAGTTGCTGAATCTTTTTTCAGTTTTTATTTTTATAAATTATAAAATAGTTTTAAAACGAGTTTAATACAATTTCGTTGGGGTAAAGAAAAAAAGAAAAAAAATTTGTTGCGGGCCCACACTCACACACTCTCACGCATTAAAACATAGCGCGTGTAACACACTACTGACCTGGGCAGTCCACATCAGCTCTTGGGCTGACCGAGACCCCAAAAAAGAACAACATACAAGAGTATGGACATATAAAAGGGACAAAAATTTGTATAGACCCCTAAAAAGGACAATTGAAATAGTACAGACCCTAATACATGCATTTACCCTTTTTAAATTCAATTACGCATATGGTAGGGAAGAAGTTCACACTTCACAATATAGGAGTTGAATCTCAAACCTGCAGAAACAGAGACAATGAGACAATAACATTCTCACCGAGTAATATTCATCAGTCGCGTGTAGATTTAATTAGCTGCAGTCTTACTTCAACAAACTTAAAATTATTCATCAGAAATTCCAGCATATATACGGTTTAAATTATTCCTTAGGTAGGATTGATGTTTCAACAATTTTTTATGGTTTTGAAGCCTTGCGGGTTGAACCCCGTGTAGACCTGGCAATTCGTGGTGTCGTGTCGGGTTCGTGCCGAGTTGAACAGGTAATCGGGTTTTAAATCTTCAACTCGACCTGACCCAATTAATAATCGTGTCGTGTCGTGTCCAACCCGTTTATTATCGTGTCGGATTTGGGTTGACCTGCGGGTTACCTATTAAGTCTAACAAGCCTAAAAATTAGTTTGAAATTTTTCTATTTTGTACAAGTCATTGTATTTTTTTGAGCAAATAGGCATATAATTAAATTTTTTCATATATTAAATAAAATTATAAATTGTAGAATCATAATATAATAATATTTTAAAGCATTTATAGAAATATTTTTGGATAAGTTTACTAACTTTAGCCTTAAATATTGAATAAGTCTTATATTAAATCAATAAAATATCTATACTCTAAATATAATTGGGTCATAAACAGGTACCTATCGGGTTGGCGGGTCAACCCGCGACCTGACCTGCTAATTTTCGTGTTGTGTCGGGTCGACCTATTTAACTAAATGGGTTGAAAATCTCTGACCTATACCTGCTAATTTCGTGTCAGGTTGTCGTGTCAATACCCGTTTTGCTAGGTCTAACCCCATGAGGTAATTCTCGTACATAAAAGAAGTTGTAAGAAAAGGAAGGGTTTTTGGGTTTTTTGGGCCCCCGTGTTTAGTGGTTTGGCCAATTTGGTACCCCGACATTTTTTTTGGCCGGGCATATACCCCGAGATTGTATGGACAGGCCAAACGTAAACCCCTGGTCAGGCACCTGCTGACGTGGAGGCTGCCCGGGTATTTGCGCGTGTTACTGTAGCAAAACGACGTCGTTTTAAGTGAGAAAACGACACCGTTTCATGCCACGTCGGACACAGGTGGCTTAGTGGGGCCTACTTCACTCAAAGCCCCAAATTCTTCCCATACCGAACCAAAACCGCGCCGGACCATGGTCTACGTTTGGCCAGCCCATGCAATATCGGGGTCTATGCCCGGCCAAAAAAAAATATCGGGGTACCAAATTGGCCAAACCTCTAAACATGGGGGCCCAAAAAACCCAAAAACCCTTAAAAATTAAAGTATAATAATAGATATTTATTTTCTAATTTTTTTACATTTGAGATTTGATCTCGTTTTTTATTTATTATTATTATTAAAAACAATTAGGTACTTTTTACAAACTTAGACCGGTGGGAGAGTTTAAATAGGAACTTTTAGAAATTAGTATATGAAAAAAATAAAATTTCAAAAATAATAAATCCAGCATAATAAGGTGTATTTATTTAAAACAAGTAAATTTTTTTGAAATTAAATTTTACTCATTTTTAATATTGTTATAAATAAAATATGATTAAAAGAAAGAAAAATGATTAAATAAATAATCAAAATCGGGTCAGCTTTCATTTCGGTATCCAACAAATTTCGGGACGGTTAGGTGAAAAATCCGGGATACGGTAAAATTGAGTTTTACTAGATGGTAACAATGACATTCATCATAATTTATTTACAACACTCCCCCTTGAATGTCATTGCTCCTTAGATAGAATACGCTTGGGAATAACTGCCTCATTAAAAATCTTACCAAGAAAAACCCACTGGGATAAAAACTTGGTGAAGGAAAAAAGAGTGCAGTGCGTATTCTACTCCCCCTAATTTTGGCCTCCCTTGATTTCTTGGTGTCGTCGCATGCCAATCTTCTTTGTCAACCTCTGGTGACATTTGAAATGTATACAGTATCATCTTCATAATTTTTTGTTGGAGCATCTTCCTCGCTATTTTATCCATATGAATCTTGAGTGTGCAGCATCATCGAGCTCAGCTAAGCATAGTCTCGGCTGGCTTTGTGTATAACTACAATTTTTGCGTTATTTGAAGTGGTAGCAACGATACTTTGTTTTGTGCTTGCCATGATACTTCAGGTATCAGCTTGCGCTTTATGTGGATCAAATGAATGACCTGCATCTGCAAAACAAACTGTATTCTTCTAGGACTGACATAGTTAAAATAATTACATATCCATTATACTTCAAGATAATGGAGAGCTTCAGGCTTTATGAAAAATTAGATCAAAAAGATATTTTTCTAACAGGTTTATGGCAAAGCTTCAGGCTTCATTAAATTGCACTATGATATGGTACTTCGGGACCATATGGTACTTCAGGACCAGTCTAATTTTTTTATGAGATCTTTCATCTCAAATCCTTTCTTAACATATAGCACGGCATTTGGAATCTTCTTCTGGAGTTCCAATAATATTTAAATCGCAAAAATAGTATCTAAATCAGCAACAATAATAAATGCATATATGCAATCATACTACACATACTCAAATTTGGTTTAAACCATATAAAGATGAATTTAGCTTAAGTTTGTATATTCCCGGGAATTAGTTGCTTCAGGCAACTTGAATCCTTCAGAGATTCTCATGCATATGTCGTGACTTATGGATCCATAGAAATAGACTGTAATAACATCCATTAGATGCATTTCTAATTTTTCATATATTGCCAAACTTATCAAAGATCGAAAATAATTGCATCCACCACAGGGGAGTATATCTCCTCATAATTAATACCAGGTCGTTTGGGTAAAACCTTGTGCGATGAGCCATGTTTTGTATCTCACTATTATAATTTTCTTTTCGCACAAATACCCATTTACAATCGACCGGTTCTACACCATCTGGTGTACGGACTACAGGTCCGGAAAATTTCTCGCTTCACAAGCGAGTCTAACACAGCCTTAATTATATCTCTCTAGTTTGGCCAATCATTCCGTCCCTACATTCATCAATAGATGTAGATCCTCATTTTCTTTCATAATATTTAGCGCTATTATATATAAAACAAATATTCCGTCGACAGTTATTTCACGTCGGTTCCTTCTCATTTCTGACACCGTATAATTAATCGAGATCTCATCATTTTCATTTATTTCAGGTACCTGAGTTACTTCTGGAACTTTATCAATTGTGTCAGAAACCTCTTCTGGAAGTTTTTCCTCTTCTTGAGGACTTCTAATTTGAACCTCTACAGGAGGTCTTATTTTCTCACTGGGGCCATCTTATCTCTTTGCTCATTTTTCTCTATTGAGAATTTTTTTTTCTTTGGAACCGAGTATATTCCACGCTTCTGGCGTACTTTAGATTCATTTGCATTCTTCTATTGTTCTTCTGGAACATCAATACAAACAGAAGCATTTGCAGCTGGAACATAAGATTTGGTCACACCTTTCAAATAAATATGTCTGGTAATTGACTTACTAATCTTTTGCAAATGAATCATCTTTTGAACTTCAGGTTCATACAAATTTGTTTGAGGATCAAAACTAGATATTAATATAGTATTTCAATAATATCTTGATCCAGCTGCTTATTTTCTCCCCCTGATGTTGGGTAAACACTTTCATCAAATTAACAATAAGCAAATCTTGCTGTAAACAAATCTCCAATGGTTTCAACAATTTTGATGGAGATTTATACCCAATATATATTCCCAACCTTCTTTAAAGACCAACTTTATTATGCTGTGGTGGAGCATTAGGCACATATACTGTACCACCAATGGTCTGAAGATGAGAAATACTAAGTTCGTGACCATGAACCAATTAAATGGGGAGAACTTATGATAACTTATTGGCATGATGCACACAAGTGTTGCTGCATGTAAAATACCATGTTTTTCAAAACAGTAATATCTCATAAGCAATGGTCTTGCAATCAATTGAAAATATTCAATAAACGATTCAACCAGATCGTTTTGGGTGTGAACATAAGCTACAGGATGTTCAACCATTATTTCCAATAATATACATTATCCATTGAAGAGATACACCAGAATGATCAAGACATATAGTCTTATAAAATAATTAGGGATGTGTACCCGCAATTGGCTTAATCATAATAAGCGCGCAATATGCTAACTTGCGTCTAATAAGCACACAATAAACCATCTAGTCGATGCATCGACTAAAACAATAAAAATTACCTAGATAGTCAACATGGCGGATTTATTCGTCCGCGTACATGTCCTTGAATTATTTCCAAACTTGCTAGTGATTCTAGGCCAACCTCATCATAGGAAGGCCGAACGATTATTATTTTTTTTCTTCGCAGCAAACCAACACATGGAAATTCATTGATTGTAAAAACTTCTAGTTTTTCAATGAATGACCAAATAAATTCCGCACATCATTATGGATCCGGGATGGCCCAACCGGTCATGCCAAACAAAATATCTACTAGCCAACTTCTAGTTGGTCTCAACTTCGGGCTGTGCAAACTGTGTATTTAATAACTTAGGAAAAATTATTTGCCAGCTTCAGGCTGGTGAATAATAAATCAATCGTCCAGCTTCTAGTTGGTGCCAGCTTCGGGCTGTGCAAACTATGTATTTAATAATATAGAAAGAATTATTTGCTAGCTTTAGGCTAGTGTCAGCTTCGGGCTGTTGTGTACCAGGTTCAGGCTGTTGTGTGCAAGCTTCAGGCTGCTATGTGCCAGCTTCAAGCTGGATTCAATAACTTTTATTGACTCGAATATTTATGTAGTACAATCTAAAGAATAACGCAAGTAAATTTTCCACAATTTATTTTATTATCTGCTGTGGTAGACTTTATAATATAGAGATATTCAGCTTCTCTTTTATTTACTGTCTCAACATAATATTCGCTTGAAAATAAATTCCTTTGAGATTTGAATAAAATATTCTTTTATTTGCTCTTCAGGAGTATAATAAAATTCATGCTCTTCCAGAGCATAAACATTTTACTCTTCCGGAGCATATTAAAACTCATACTCTTCTGGAGAGTAAATGTGTGCTATTCTAGAGTATAATATAACTTATGGTCTTCCGGAACTTAAATATATACTTTTCTGAAGTATAGTGAAAGTTATGCTCTTATGGAGCTTAAATATATACTCTTCTAGAGCATAGTAAACTTGTGCTCTTTTAGAACATATTAATTTTCTTGAGATTGTACTATCATATGTTACTTATGAATAATTTCTGTTTATTAAATACGGAATATGTCATTGCATTGTCTCTAGGACAAGTGCCCGAGTCATAATTCTAGAAATGATAGTTTCATGTTCTTATTAAAGATTTAGCAGTTATAACATGCTGTAAAATAACCATAATATAATAAAATGTAACAAATAATAATAAAGCTGAGCATAAAATAAAAACATTCAATATAAATTGACTTGCACCTTCAGGGTAAGCAAGATAATAATAATATCCAAACATCATGGTCATCTTCTTGAATAAATATGGTTTCATTAATATTAGATTTGCCCTTCAGGGACACTTGATAACCATTTACTGGATGCCTTGCTATACGGCCTGTTTGTGACCAATTGAATGTTCATAGTTATGACCAAAATTATCACATCCAGTCACATTCACTTCAGGGAATGGAGCAGAGCTAGTTAAACGGGATTCATGATTTTTCATGAATAACTCATTATTTTATTCTGCCACAAGTAGGCATAAAATTAAATCCGAAAATTTTGTGAATTCTTTTTCACGATATTGCTATTGCAGGAGCACATCTGATGTACAAATATGGAGATTTTTTTTTAACTTATCAGCATTAATAATATTTTCTCCATATAGTTTCATTTGAGGACTTATAATATAACTGAATTATATTTGTGCACAGATTTGAAATCTTGCAACCTCAGATACATTTATATATAACAAGCCTTTTTTTTTTTTTTTGAAGAATGACCATCTTCTGGTGATCATGCCTTTTGTAACAGCCCGGGTAAAATTTATGTTTTTACCGGGACTGTAAAAAAGCTTTGTACAGTAATTTGCCTTATGAAATTAATCTTGGGTAATTATTTTAGGGTAAATTATGCATTGAATTCTGAAACCGACCCTTACCCCACGTTCCCGATTTTTCTGCGGATTTTTCGGACCAGAGTTGGTATTTTTCGGGTCCAGGAATCTTAAGAAAAATCAGGTTTAACCTCGAATTAACGGACCAGAAATAAAGTCAAGGGGGCATTACAGTTATTTTCTGGTCCGGACGGTACACCACTGCATAATTGTTTAATGCAGCCATAAACTCCTGTTACACCTGTGACTTACCTTTCTCCTGTGAAACCCGTGCCACGCCTGCTTTTTCCTGCCTTACCTGCATACCTGCATCACCTTCTGCATGCAAAGAAACCTGCAACCCGTTCTTTTCTCTGCAATCCATCCCCTACTTCACCTGCAAAACCCACAAAAAAATCAACTACAAAGAGAAGGAAAAAAAAAACAAACAAGAAAAGCAAAAACAACAAACCAACCACCACACCACACCGCCGGCCGCCGCCATCACCACCTCTTCTCCTCCTTCCTTCCCCCTGCTCGTCGCTGCAACCGCGAGCCGACGCCGCCGCAGACCATCGCCACCAGTGGAGACGACCAGACGAAGCAACACCGTCGCGCCACCGCCCTTCACCGCGTCTGCAGATCGCCTCGTCGCCCCCGATTCCTCCTCGACAGTCGCCCCTGCCACTGACGACCGCCGCTCCAGCAGCCACGAAGCCGGCCCTCCTCGCGTCGCGCCTCCTCCTCCATCGCCTCGCCGCCCGTTCGTGCCGCTCGTCGCGTCGTCGCGTCACCTCGGTTGCAAGGTGAGCTGACCAGTTTGTGAGGATTTCGACTCGAATGTGTCATGATGTGGGTCGGGTTGACCCGTTATCCCGACCGGGCCGCGAGATGTGGGCTGGTGCGTCATGGGCTTGGTCTGATGTGTTGGTTGGGTTCGCTATGTGGGCCGAGCTTGGGCTGCTACTTGAGCGTGGGCTTGAGCTTATGTAGCAGGCCAGGCTCAACCATTGGGCTTAGTCCGATTTTAATTAAAAAAAAGAGAATTTTTGGAAAATAAATAATAATTCTGGAAAAGAAATTAAATGGATAAAAATAATAATAATATGGTTGATAATTATATTTTTCTACTGGAAAATAATAATACGTAATACAAATATATATCTTTAGGAAATAAAATAATTACTTTATTTTGAGGAGTTAACACATAAATAATAATACCATGGGTATATTTATAATCTCTAGATTTGTGTATATAAGTTTATTTTTGGAAATAGAAAGAATAATTAACTTGACCATATATAACTATACATTTGGAAAATGCATATATCTAGTATATAGTTATGTTTTAGAAATAGTTATTTAGACATATTATATTGGGAAAACTAAGGTAACTATAACATGATTATGGTAAATACCCTTAAAGATGTATACTACAGAATATGTTACCGGAAAATATGTACATATGATTAATTTCTAGGAAGATTATTTTATGATAACTATAATTTTGGAAAAGAAAATAAGTAATAGTAATAATTATTTTTATCAAATATTTTGGAAATGATATTAACAAAGTATATACCGGAATAATAATCGGGTATAAGTATAGTATGGTACTTTGACACATGAATAGTAAATAGTGAATGATGATGATAACGGGGTTTCACCGGGACGTAAACAAACCAGTTTAAGTTTTATTTTTACGGTATAGCATCATTTGCATTTATGTGCATCTTATGTGAGTATAGGCTGTTATTTGCTATATAGGAGCTGATAACGAACAGTATCCCGAGGAACCAGAGCCGGGACAATTTTTGGACTTTCAGGAGTAGGGAAATCGACTAAGGTGGGGATGGATAACCATTGATATGTTGCACATAATACTGTGTTTGTTTCTCTGGTAATTATTTGCCTGATTGAACTGTTGAGCCAATTGTGTTTGACTGTGGTCTTACTACTGTTGTTGTTGATTTATTGATTGTGGATAAACTGATATGATGAGATAATTAGATAATTGGAAATTATGTTGACGACTGTATTGTCACTTGGATAGTAGTGGTACGACTAGATGGTTAGAGACTGTTTTGTGGTGGCTATGATCTGGGTTACTTGTGATAAGCATGTGACGCTTGGGATGTCTGTCCCGGATTATTATATTTTTGGGATGTCTATCCCTGGGATCTATTTTTGGGATGTCGATCCCTGGGCTCTCTTGGTTTGGTCTAGCACCCAGAACATGTTAATAACCAGGCACGACCCTAGCTTGTCCTGTGACAGGGCCCCTGAAGATAAAATTGGAAAATTATATTGTCTTTTGTTCTTGGCTCAGTCAAGTTCTGGTTGACTCTCTGTTTGGTCTTTTGCTTGTATTACTTCGAAAGTATTGTGTTTGCCTGCATATTACTGTTTATCCTTCGTCGGTGAGCACTTCGGACTCACCCCTAGCTTGCGGGGTTTCATCCCGTAGGATGAGTTGCTCGTAGTACAGGTACGTGGTTCGGCCAGCTGCTGTTTCTACTCCACCAGTCCCCGGATCCATACCTCCTCTGGATCTCATTCTAAGACTTCCACTGCTGTATTTTATATGTTACTGTGTTGCTGTATCATATGTTTTCTGCTATTGCTGTTGTGGCTTGAATAATGGTCCCCGGGATCGGGTGACGGATGTTGTAATTGGGATTGCTTTATACTGTATTTTATATTGTATGTACGGTCTGCTACTGTAATAAGAACAGTTCTGGCACATGTTTACCCTGTACGATAAATACAGGTCGGGGCGCTTTATTTTGGTAGTGGAGCAGACAGTAGGTCCTTAGGGTGATAATTGTGCTTGTTTGTTGCCTATATGTGCATAGTCTGGTCATTCTTTTGGCATAACACGCATGCGTGCATTCTCATATAGGTACGAATGGATCCGGTGGGAGGAAACCAGCATGCTGAGCAGTGTTTGGAAGATGACCAAGTATCGGTTGACCAGCAGCAACCAGTCGTGGGTGGACAAGTACCCACGGTAGTACCAGCGAACACAACACAGATGATGCACACTATGGCGCAGATCTTACAGCGTCAAGATGCTAGGGATGCCCGTTTGGAGGCCAGGGAAGCTCGTGAACAGGAGAATCAAGGACCTGTTGAGGACCCTGTTTACACCAAGCTGTCTAAGCTAGGTCTTGATGCCTTCACAGGGGTTACTAACCCATAGGCAGCTGACGAATGGCTTCGTCAAGCTCACCGAGTGATGTTGAAGCTGAGATGCACATATGACAGGTGGGCTAGGTATGTTGCATCCATGTTTCGCAATGTTGCTGTGGATTGGTGGGATTCGGCAACACGTGACATGGTGAAACCAGTCACCATGCCTTGCACACAGTTTGCTGAGATGTTCCGAAGGAAGTTTGTTACAGATGTTTACCAGGACCAGCTCAAGCGAGAATTTCTGAGTCTGCGACAGCAAATCGGACAGTCGGTGAACGACTTAGAGATCCAGTTTGATCGCTTATCCATCTACGCATCGAAGTATGTGTCCACACCAAAGGCCAGATGCAAGCATTTCTCGGATGGTTTGCGATCCTGCATCCAGACAGTTATGGGATGCAAAGTTTATGAGACTTACTAGGATATGCTTGCAGATGCTTTTCGAGCAGAAGTCATCTAGATGGGGAATGAGAGAGAGATGGAAGAAGTTTGGAAGAGGAAATCTGCACAAAATGCTGGGAATCAGAACAAGAGGTTCCAAAGCACCGGTAACAGGTCAGGGTATGGACAGACTCAATCCATGCCAGTATCTCATGGTCGAGGATGGAGCAACAGCTACAACAACAATTGTGGGAGTTCATGGACCCAATTTGGAGGGACTTCATCTGGAGACACTCGCCCTAGACCTCCTCTAACTAAGGTGAGGTGCTTTGAGTGCAATGAAGTTGGGCATTACCGGAGTTCATGCCCTAGGTTGGGAAGATCTGGAGTTGCTGTTCCTGCTCACTCTGTACAAGCATCAGCGGCCAGCGTACCCAGTGGTTCTGGAGTTGGCCGAGGCCGTGGACGAGGAGCTGCTCCTACTCGGACACAGTCAGCTATGAACCAGAGTGCAACCGCTCCAAGGGCATTTGTGATCACAGCTGAGGATGATCCAGAGAATGCTAATGTTATTGCAGGTACCTTTACAGCTTTCGGTAGTATTGCATACACTTTGATTGATCCTGGTGCCACACATTCTTTTATCACTCAGAGTTTTGCTATACAACATAGCTATAAGGAAGAGAGTTTAGCATGTCCGTTGAGGGTTAGGTTACCCGCGGGCATAGTAGTGAGATTAACACAAATGTGCAAAGATGTTCTCCTCTCATATGATGACGAGGTTTTCTTAGCTCGTTTGGTCGTGATGAACATGGGGGGATTCGACATAATCCTAGGGATGGATTGGTTGTCGAGGTATAATGCCCTGGTGAACTGTCGGACCAAGGAAGTGCTGCTGACTTCCGATGGTAGACGACAAGTTTTGGTAACCGGTATTAGGAGAGCTGCTGCCGCATGTAGTATCTCTGCTATGCAGGATTCTAGAGTGAAGTCGCATGGTCCAGATGCTTTGTTGAACCACATCACAAGTGAAGATACACGGGATTCTACCCCGGGAGATATATCAGTGGTGAAGGAGTTCCTTGATGTTTTCCCAGACGATTTGCCAGGTTTGCCACCCGATAGAGAGGTTGAGTCTACCATCGACTTGATCCCAAGAGTCACACCCATATCGATGGCTCCATATAGGATGGCACCAACAGAACTCCAGGAGCTGAAGAAGCAGTTGGATGAGCTGTTAGAAAAAGGTTTCATCAGACCCAATACATCACCATGGGGTGCACCAGTTTTGTTTGTCAAGAAGAAAGAAGGTAGCTTGTAGATGTGTGTAGACTACCGCCAGCTTAACAAGGTGACAGTTAAGAATAAGTACCCGTTGCTTAGGATTGATGACTTGTTTGACTAGTTACAAAGAGCCACTGTGTTTTCCAAGATTGATCTTCGGTCTGGGTATCACCAGATCAAGATTGAAGAGAAGGACATACCGAAGACTGCCTTCCGTACACGGTATGGTCATTTCAAATTCACAGTGGTACCGTTCGGATTAACCAATGCACCAGTGGTGTTCATGTGCTTGATGCACTTGGTCTTGAACGAGTTTTTGGATAAGTTTGTTGTGGTCTTCATCGATGATATCCTCAGCTACTCTAAGAGCAAGGAGGAACACGAAGAGCATTTGAGGATAGTGCTTCAAAGGTTATGGGAGAAGCAGCTGTATGCCAAATTCAGCAAGTGTGAATTTTGGCTTGGAGAAGTTTCTTTCCTCGGACATGTGGTAGGCGAGGATGGAATAAAGGTTGACCCTGCCAAAAGTGAAGGCCGTGTTGGAATGGGAACCACCTAAGAATGTATCCGAAGTCAGAAGTTTTATTGGTCTTGCAGGATACTATCGGAGGATCATCGAAGGTTTTTCTTTGATAGCTAGTCCCATGACCAAGCTATTAAAGAAAGAACAGGTATTTGTTTGGAGCCCGGAATGTCAGCAGAGTTTTGAGGAGCTTAAAAGGAAGCTGACCACAGCACCAGTTCTGACAGTACCGAAGCCGAGAGTTGAGTATGTGTTGTTTTGTGATGCATCGGGACTTGGTTTAGAAGCCGTGCTGATGCAAAAAGGACGAGTGATTGCCTACGCCTCTAGGCAGTTGAGGACTCATGAGAAGAACTACCCGACATATGATCTTGAGATTGCAGCTGTGATCTTGGCTCTGAAGATTTAGAGATACTACTTGTTTGGAGAGAAGTGTTGAATTTTCACTGACCACAAGAGTCTTAAGTACATCATGACTCATAAGGAGCTTAACCTACGATAGAGATGTTGGGTTGAGTTGCTTAATGATTATGACTGTACTATCGAGTATCACCCAGGAAAGGCTAATGCGGTAGCTGATGCCTTGAGCCGGAGACAACCAGAGGATACTTCCACTAGTTACTCGATGTTCTCACTTATCGAGTTAAGGAAGCTGGGAGTTGGCTTGACAGTGGATGATACAAGAGCTTTGCTGGCACACATGAGTGTCAAGTCTAACCTAAGAGGATGGATAGTGGAGTTACAAGATGGAGATCCCGACCTGGTCAAGCTTAAAGAAGGAGTAAAGAGTGGAAAAGAGGACAAGTTCCGTATAGCTGATGATGGAGCATTGATGATTGGGAAACGGGTATGTGTACCCAATGTCAGTAATCTGCATAGTCAGATCCTAGAAGAAGGTCATATGACGCCATATGCAATGCATCCTAGAAGCACCAAGATGTATCAGAACCTAAAGAGTCATTTCTGGTGGCCTTGTATAAAGAAGGATGTAGCTGAGTATGTTGCAAGATGTCTTACTTGCCTACAAGTGAAAGCTGAACATCAAGATCCAGTAGGAAAGTTGAGATCTTTGACAGTGCCAGAGTGGAAGTGGGAGATGATCACTATGGATTTTGTGATTGGTTTACCGATGACTCGGAGGCAGCATGATTCTATTTGGGTCATCGTTGATCGACTAACAAAATTTGCTCATTTTCTACCTATCCACCAAACTGATACCATGGACACATTGGCGGGTAAGTATGTTGCTGAGGTTGTGAGACTACATGGGATTCCAAAGTCTATAGTCTCAGACAGGGATCCGAGGTTTACATCACGTTTCTAGAAGAGCTTACAAGCTGCTTTGGGAACTAAATTGAGCTTTAGCACTGCTTTTCATCCTCAAACAGATGGACAATCTGAGAGGACTATACAGACATAGGAGGACATGTTGAGGGCTTGTGCACTTAACTTCAGTGGGAGTTGGGATAAGTATCTACCCTTAGCAGAGTTTGCTTATAACAACGGCTACCATTCCAGCATTGGTATGCCACCTTTTGAGGCTCTCTATGGAAGGAAGTGTAGAAGTCCAGTGTGATGGGATGAAAAAGGTATGAGATTGATCGTTGGACCGGATTTAGTCCAACAGACAGTGGACAAGATCCAGAAGATGAGACAGTGTATGAGAGCTGCTCAGGATCGGCAGAAGAGCTACGCCGACAAACACCGACGTGAGATGAAGTATAATGTTGGTGAGAGGGTTTTCCTCAAAGTAGCACCTTGGAAGGGTGTGATTAGGTTCGACAAGAGAGGGAGGCTGAGCCCAAGGTATATCGGACCTTATGAGATAGTGGAGAGAATTGGACCACTAGCTTACAGGTTGTCCTTACCTGATGAGCTATCACGTATTCATGACATGTTCCATGTCTCTATGCTGAGGAGATATCGATCGGATCCTAGCCACATTGTAGCCCCAGTGGATGTTGTGGTAGCAGAGGACCTTACCTACACAGAAGTGCCGGAACAGATTCTTGCTCGAGAAGTTCGGCAGTTGCGGAACCGTACCATTCCCGTGGTTAAGGTCAAGTGGAGTAAGCATTCCGCTAACGAGTCTACATGGGAAGTAGAAGAACACATGCGGTCCCAGTATCCACATCTCTTCACAAAATAGGAATGAATTTCGAGGACGAAATTCTTTTAAGGGGGTAGACTGTAACAGCCTGGGTAAAATTTATGTTTTTACCGGGACTGTAAAAGCTTTGTACAGTAATTTACCTTATGAAATTAATCTTGAGTAATTATTTCAGGGTAAATTATGCATTAGATTCTGAAACCGACCCTTACCCCACGTTCCCGATTTTTCTGCACATTTTTCGGACCAGAGTTGGTATTTTTCGGGTCCAGGAATCTTAAGAAAAGTCAGGTTCAACCTCGAATTAACGGACCAGAAATAAAGTCTAGGGGGCATTACAGTTATTTTCTAGTCTGGACAGTACACGACTGTATAATTGTTTAATGCAGTCGTCAACTCCTGTTACACCTGTGACTTACCTTTCTCCTGTGAAACCCGTGCCACGCCTGCTTTTTCCTGCCTTACCTGCATCACCTTCTGCCTGCAAAGAAACCTGTAACCCGTTCTTTTCTCTGCAATCCATCCCCTGCTTCACCTGCAAAACCCACAAAAAAATCAATTGCAAAAGAGAAGAAAAAAAAAAACAAACAAACAAGAAAAGCAAAAACAACAAAAACAACCACCACACTACACCGCCGGCCACCACCACACAAGCCACCATCACCACCTCTTCTCCTCCTTCCTTCCCCCTGCTCGTCGCTGCAACCGCGAGCCGACGCCGCCGCAGACCATCGCCACCAGTGGAGACGACCAGACGAAGCAACACCGTCGCGCCACCACCCTTCACCGCGCCTGCAGATCGCCTCGCCGCCCCCGATTCCTCCTCGACAGTCGCCCCTGCCGCTGACGACCGCTGCTCCAGCAGCCACAAAGCTGGCCATCCTCGCGTCGCGCCTCTTCCTCCGTCGCCTCGCCGCCCGTTCGTGCCGCTCGTCGCGTCGCCGCGTCACCTCGGTTGCAAGGTGAGCTGACCCGTTTGTGAGGATTTCGACCCGGATGGGTCATGATGTGGGTCGTGTTGACCCGTTATCCCGACTGGGCCGCGAGATGTGGGCTGGTGCGTCATGGGCTTGGTCTGATATATTGGTTGGGTTTGCTATGTGGGTCGAGCTTGGGTTGCTACCTGAGCCTGGGCTTGAGCTTATGTAGCAGGCCAGGCTCAACCATTGGGCTTAGTCCGATTTTAATAAAAAAAAAAAAGAGAATTTCTGGAAAATAAATAATAATTCTGGAAAAGAAATTTAAATGGAGAAATAATAATAATAATATGGTTGATAATTATATTTTTCTACTGGAAAATAATAATACGTAATACAAATATATATCTTCAGGAAATAAAATAATTACTTTATTTTGTGGAGTTAACACATAAATAATAATACCTTGGGTATATATTTATAATGTATATAAGTTTATTTTTGGAAAGAGACAGAATAATTAACTTGACCATATATAACTATACATTTAGAAAATGCATATTTCTAGTATATAGTTATGTTTTAGAAATGGATTAATGTCATATTTCGTCCCTGTGTTGCCCTCTCAAATTGAAATTCGTCCTTATGTTGAGTTTTGATTGGTTTTGATCCCTCAGTTGGTTAATTTTTTAAGATTTTAGTCCTTTTTACCGGTTTTACCCCTAAATTCAGGACTTTACTATTCAAACCAGTTTACCAACTCAAAATTCGACCCAACCCGGAACCCCATTAAAAAATCTCCAATAAATATATAACTCTACCTCCAAATATCAATATTTTAGAAATCATTAAAAAAAGTACAGAAATATTTTTAAAATATTTTTTAAAATAAAAAAATCATAAAGTAAATTATCTTTTAGTTTAAAAATTTTTGAAAATGAAATTTTTTCTAGACAAGTAGAGAAAAAGCTTACCACTCTAAGTCGACTATGCCTTTTCGACTACTACTATAAGAGGACTTGTGTGGAGAAGAAAGGAGGGAAAAAAGAAAAAAGAACAAAAGTAGAGAAAAAAAATTTAAATTTGCAAATTTTTAAATTAAAAAATAAAAAGAAAAAAAAAATGTGGAGAAGAAAGGTATAAATTTTAAAATTTTTAAAATTTTAAAATAATTTGATTTATGATTTTTTAATTTTTTTTAAAATTTTTATGAAATAATTTGTATTTTTTTATGATTTTAAAATTTTTGATGTTGGGAGGTAGAGTTATTTGTTTATTGGAGATTTTTGAATAAGGTTCCGGGTTGGGTCGATTAGTTGGGTCGAATTTCGGGTGGGTAAACTGGTTTGAACAGTAAAGTACTGAATTTTGGGGGTAAAATCGGTAAAAAGGACTAAAACCTTAAAAAATTGACCAACTGAGGGATCAAAACCAATCAAAACTCAACACAAGGAAGAATTTCAATTTGAGGAGGCAACATAGGGACGAAATGTGACGTTAATCCTTTTAGAAATAGTTATTTAGACATATTATATTGGGAAAATTAAGGTAACTATAACATGATTATGGTAAATACCTTAAAGATGTATACTATGGAATATATTACCGGAAAATATATACATATGATTAATTTCTAGGAAGATTATTTTATGATAACTATAATTTTTGGAAAAGAAAATAAGTAATAGTAATAATTATTTTTATCAAATATTTTGGAAAGGGTATTAACAAAGTATATATCGGAATAATAACCGGGTATAAGTATAGTATGGTACTTTGCACATGAATAGTAAATAGTGAATGATGATGATAACGGGTTTCACCGGGACGTAAACAAACCAGTTTAAGTTTTATTTTTACGGTATAGCATCATTTGCATTTATGTGCATCTTATGTGAGTATATGCTGTTATTTGCTATATAGGAGCTGATAACGAACAGTATCCCGAGGAACCAGAGCCGGAACAATTTGAGGACTTTCAGGAGTAGGGAAATCGACTAAGGTGAAGGTGGATAACCTTTGATATGTTGCACATAATACTGTGTTTGTTTCTCTGGTAATTATTTGCCTGATTGAACTGCTGAGCCAATTGTGTTTGATTGTGGTGTTATTGCTGTTGTTGTTGATTTATTGATTGTGGATAAACGGATATGATGAGATAATTGGATAATTGGAAGTTTTGTTGACGACTGTATTGTCACTTGGAAAGTAGTGGTACGACTAGATGGTTAGAGACTGTTTTGTAGTGGCTATGATCTGGGTTACTTGTGATAAGCATGTGTATGCTTGGGATGTCTATTTCGGATTATTATATTTTTGGGATAGGGATCTATTTTTGGGATGTCGATCCCTAGGCTCTCTTGGTTTGGTCTAGCACCCAGAACATGTTAATAACTAGGTACGACCCTAGCTTGCCAGTGACAGGGCCCCTGAAGATAAAATTGGAAAATTATATTGTCTTTTGGTCTTGGCTCAGTCAAGTTCTGGTTGATTCTCTGTTTGGTCTTTTGCTTGTATTACTTCGAAAGTATTGTGTTTGCCTGCATATTACTGTTTATCCTTCGTCGGTGAGCACTTCGGACTCACCCCTAGCCTGCGGGGTTTCATCCCATAGGATGAGTTGCTCGTATTACAGGTACGTGGTTCGGTCAGCTGTTGTTTCTACTCCACCAGTCCCCGGATCCATACCTCCGCTGCATCTCATTCTAAGACTTCCGCTGCTGTATTTTATATGTTGTTGTGTTGCTGTATCATATGTTTTCTACTACTGCTGTTGTGGCTTGAATAATGGTCCCCGGGATCGGGTGACGGATGTTGTATTTGGGATTGCTTTGTACTGTATTTTATATTGTATGTATTGTCTGCTACTGTAATAAGAACAGTTCTGGCACGTGTTTACCCTGTACGGTAAATACGGGTCGGGGCTCTTCACCTTTCTTTTAAATTCTTCCAAAGATCTGCAGGATCTTTTGATAGTAAGACATCCAATCTTTGCTTTATTATTTTCTCTTTTATTGAGTCTTCCAGACTGTTACCATTTAAATGCATTTCAACATTTAATGCCCATGATAAATTTCTTCTGGAAATTTCAAGTGCCTTCAATTCAAGTTTCATAATAACAGTAATAATAAAAGATATAAAATGAATATAAAACATAAAATATATACGCTTACTTGATAAATCTTTCAGCATTAATAATAGCATAATATACGCTTACTCGATAAAGGCGGCTTAGCCGGCCAACAAATGAAACAAGGCGGCTTTGTCGGCCAACATAGAGATAAGGCGGCTTAGCCGACCATCAAATGAAACAAGGCGACTTTGCCGGCCAACAAAGAGATAAGGCGGCTTAGCCGGCCAATATTGAATACTAAGCAAATAAACAAATGCGGATTGAAAAAATTTAGAAACGATTACCTTGGTTTCATGGAAATAACATAACATGATCACATAAGATGCACATAAATTGATATGCAAATGATATGCTGTACCGTGAATTAAAATACTAATCCGGCTCGGTTATTATCCCAGTACTACCTTAATAATACCCTTTCAAATTATTTTCACAAGTTTACTATATATTTTTATATAGAAATGAAGAAAATAATAATAAGAAAGTTTAGAATTAAGTATCTTAGCAGGGTAGAGACTCGTGCTGATAACATGTTATAAAATGAGGGATGAAATTCACTCCTTAATAGAATAATACAAGCTTGATCAAGGTGACAATACAACCTTGATGGTAGTAATACAACTTTAATGGTAATAATACAACTTTGATAATAATAGTAATGGAGAGTGATTAAAATAAGATGGGGAGATTGAGAAGAGAGGTTTATGGTGTATGGAAATGAGAAGAGAGTAAGTTTATGGTAGGAGAAGAAGGTGTATGTATGTATGGAAATGAAGGGGTATTTATAGATGAAAATGGGAGGATAAAAACAAATGAGTATGATTAATTTAATAAGGTAAAAACAAAAAGATATTAGGTAAAGGAAGATGACATTAAGATTAGGACAAAATGAAATTATGGAGAGTAAATGGCCAAAGAGATAAATCCAAGTGGATATTAGGTGATGGGTAAAATATTTACCGGAGGTAAATTTGGATACGGTAAAATTGAGTTTTACTCAATGGTAACAATGACATTCACCATAATTTATTTACAACAGTTACTTTGTAGCATGAAAATGCTTCACATGGATGTATACTTTTACACTACAAATGAACAGCTTTTGACAATAACAACTCGTTTTATATGGAATCATTAACTCAACAGGTCGTAGGTTTTGATTGATGGTGTTGTGTCATATAAAATCGATAAAGAGACAGTCCTGGCGGCCTTGATGATTGTGGCAAGCCTGTTACCATAAATAATATCGTTCAACTAGGTGATTACATGGGTCAATCATAGGAATTCTTGTTAATATCTATGTAAAGAAAAAAAGAAATTCAGTCCCTCCCAATTATCATCCTCTAATTTTTGGTCGAACAAAACATATAGTCCCGCAAAAATTGAAATCTGTTGTGTTAATAGTTAATCTCCAGTCATTGTACATGGTCAACTTTTCCATTTTCCTTGGGGGAACATAAAATTACCCATTAAAATGTCCGATGCTTTTGTAATGGAGTTTCCTAATTTCAAATAGCAGAAGTCATTGGGAGACTCATCCACCATACCCAGACGTGCGACCTGGGTCAAATCTGGATTAATCGGAGTAAAATTCCAGATACCAAATGGGGAGGAAAAAAAAAAAAAAAAGAAGTCATCTCAATATGCTTTAATCTTGTGTCTGTTCCAAATCAAAGACTATGACAAGAACTCTACTTTGGACAAATTTTGATTTACGAGTTCTATTCTAGCCCACTGCCCACAGTCCCACACAACAAAAAACACAAGCGCTTTGCCACAAAATCACACTTCTCGAGTTTTGTTAACAAGACTTAATTAGCAGTATTCAAATATCTACGAAATAAATTATAGCTGAGCTAATCGTAATCTTATTGTTTCTCTACCACAATCTTCTACTCTCTTTTTTCTTTTCTTTTTTTTTTCCTTTAACTTTCGCGTGAAGTGTTTTCTTCTTGTCGTGCCATACCAGCATCAGTAAATTTAGAGATCTCATCAAACTTGCTATCCTTTTTGAGTAGCATACAAATTCGGCTTCTTAATCTCTCTACAAGCCTCCGTAATATCCGGTTTAAAATTCAACCTTGACCCATGTGTATGGATTTTGCAATCTAAACTGCATTGCATTCTAAATGTTGTAGGCCGGCCCATTCCAGTTCGAGCGTGAAGCAACGGTGCACGAAGGTTATAAGCAAAATCCATAGCCCCAAAATCTAAAAAGTCCATATATGCGTTCTTCAAAGCCCATATAATCTTAATCATATCTCCAAATAAGCAGTTTTTTTTTTCATTAGTAGCATCATAGCATTAAATCCGTAAAACAAAAGTTTTACAATGCTATCAAGTTTAGTTGGCACACACCAGGGATCATAATTCATAATAAGCTTATGACACCGTCGATCTAGAGAATTTGGTTACAACTGAAATAGCATAATTACTTAATAAAATGATAATAATACCAACTAACAAAGCTCTGCCTATTTGCAACTTGTGAAACCGCAACTTTAAATTTGACCGACACCCTCCTTTTTTTTAAGAATCAAATCAAACATTTGTATTAATACTGAATTAGGGAGGTCCCTAACAATACAGAGCATTTTCAGAATGCTAAAAGGCAGGAAATAGGCTTCCTGTTAACAGATTGTAATAAGCAAACAAACTATAATGAATTACATAGAAATTTTCAAACCCCAAAAATCACATAAGCTCTGCATTTCTAAAGAAAGAGACCGGGGCTTTAAATGAGTAAGCCCTGCAAAACGCATCTTCAGGTCTGAACAAATATCAGCAAGAATGCTTGCAGCTAAGCAATGATAGTGAGTAAAGATATGGTGATTACGCTCCCGCCAGATGTGGTAAATGGAAGCGCACCAAGCAACTCGGAGGATCATGGAGATAAGACTCTTCTTTTGAAGATTGCATTTTGGCCAGATGAATTCTGTAGGCCAACTGCCCACTGCCCGAGTTGACAAGCAAAAAGATAGAATACCTCCCCATACTTCAGCAGAGTAGACACACTCAAAGAACAGATGATCTCGACTTTCAACATTTGAGGAACAGAGTGGGCAAGAAGTATCATTAAGAATTCCCCAACTTTGTAACCTTGATCGAGTAGCAAGACGATCAAGGATGGCTAACCAAGTTACAAAGCTATGTCGTGGAATATGTCCTGCAGACCACAAAAGTTTATGCCAATCCACCTTATTCTTTTTCTGCTGGATAAACTCCCAAGCACTTCAAACAGAGAAGACTCCATTTGGAGATAAAGTCCATTGCAATATATCAGGATCAGAGGAAGGCAAAATAGAGGCAGTCTTAGCTTGCAATTGCATAATCAAAGAAAGGTGGGTACTAGGCCAAGACCAATTTGTATTATTAATGAGCAAATTGACATGCACATTGAGAGGGATTTTTGAACCTGCAATTATCCGATCAGTGATCAAGGAGGAAAGAGGACCTCGAGGATGCCAATGATCCCACCAAACATAGTTATTACATCCATTTCCAATAATATGGAAGACAGTTGTGGTAAAGCATCCTCTTATCTTCAGTATTTTCAGCAAACTCCATGAACAATCAGGTGGTGTTGAGATACTCCATAAACTCTATTGTTTTAAGTATATAGGCATGCACCAAGCAACCCAAAGAGAGCCTAACTTCAGGAGGATGCTCCATAAATTTCTGGCCACACAAGCTATATTCCATTCTTTCAATTTTTTCAGATGTAAGCCACCTTCCTGCATTGGCAGTGTTAAATCTGGCCATGCAACCTTGGCTTTATGTGCATTTAAGGAAGATCCTGACTAGAGAAAGCTGGAGCAATGTTGTTCTATAGTGGTAAGAACCTTTGAAGGAAATATAAAAATATTGGACCAATAGTTTTGAACACTGAACAATACTGAAAGAACAAGCTGTAATTTGCCCGCAAATGAGAGGAATTTGGAATTCCAAGAATTGAAACTAGAAACCCTCCTTCTTAGTCTGTCTTCTATAGGGGTGAGAAATCGGTCAGTACGGCACATACCACGCTGATAAGGTATCGGTATGACTTTTTCGACTGCCCTATTTTCTTACCGATGCTGCCTCGTTAAACGCCTTATGCCGATCGGCATGATGCCGATTTATACTGACCTCGGTACGGTACTGCCGAAACACTAAAAGGAGTGAAATGAAATCTTCATTATCGTGAACATTTTCCATGAAACACATTAACACAACATCCCATAAGCATCCACAACAACATCCACAACTAAGATGACAAGTTATTTAACAATGAATACAACAGAAATGCACAAATGAAATGATCAAATTCGATTATTCGGATCAATTACTACAATTCCATTACAGAGGAGGCAAAGAAAGACAAGTAATTCTAGAATTTTTGCAGTAAGGGTTGCACCATCTAAAATTCTCTGCTCTCAAGTCTGATTGCATCTCGCACTTCAATAGGAGGAGAATTTTGAAGCACCAAGTCCCGCATTTGTTGCAAAGACAAACAACATCAAGCATTCAGTTTCTTGCAAAGACAAAAAACATCAAACATTCAGTTTCTTGCAAAGACAAAGAACATCAAACAGAAATTAATAAACATAAACAGAAGATGAAGAAGTTAGACGTATAATACCTTCCTCAAGTTTCTCTACATTTGCTGCAGTTTCTTCAACATTCAATTCACTCTTGTAGTCGGCAATCCTATATGAAATATATATGTTTCGATCTATATGGTTTTCAATTTGATTTTCGTTTGCATAGTACTATGCCCATTGAGTTATGGAAGGACTCACCCTCATTTTTTAAAATATTTGGATTAAAGCATTTTTTCCGTCCCTATGTAAGGCCTCAAAGTTGGAATTCATCCTCGTGTAGGATTTTGGCCTTTTTTCATCCCTGTGCTCGACCCGCTAGGTGTGTTCTGGTCTCTCTGGCCTGAACCCGTCGAGAATCGCTGATGTGGCATATTTTTCGGCGCCACATCAGCTTTTTGGGACCCAAAAATATCAGTCCAACCAAAAAAAACCAAACCCGCTTGACTCGAACTGTTTGCCCACCCATTTGACTCATTAATATATTTTGTTTTATTCTAAAATCAGTTTATTATAGAATATAAATTCCGTATGTGTTTTAATTGTTTTAATAAAGTATATCAATTTATCAAAAAAAAAGAATATAAATTGAAATATATTTTTTATATTCCCTACCATCTCTACTTCTTTTTCTCTCCCCGATTCCCTACCATCTCTACTTCTTCTTTATTCTTCCTCCTCCTCAGCCCTCTAATCTTCTTCCTCATTTGTTTACTATCATCGGAGTCAGTATAGAAGTCGCTGCCGCTAGGTGGATCGAGCGTCAAAGGCCACCACCGCTGGGGCACAAGCTCCTCTCCCCTACTTCTCCTCCGCCTTAACGCCCTTTCCCCTTGATCGCATCGAACAGCCTCCACTACAACGAGATGCGTCGTCGTTTACAGTGGGTGTCTTTGTAATATCATCCTCCCATGCTGTGCATTCTTCCTCCACGCGCCAACTACGCTAGGGTATGTTACTTCTGAACCCCTTTCCCCCATTGTTGTGTTTGATTCTAGTAAGCTGTGCATAAATGACTAGGGTTTGAACTAATTGAGTTTTGGTTATTGATGTGAGGGGTATGGACGTTGAGATGGAGTTGACACTATTGTTGTGGGTGTGGATTGTTTTTTGGTTGGCAGACGCACAGTGTACGAGGACTACATCAACGGTTTTGGCTGCGAATTCCGTAGCTGAGAACACGCCTTCTTTTGGTATCAATCGGAGTGTAGGTGGTGTGCCCAATTCCGACGGTGGCTCTAGTAAAGCGTATGTTCCTGTGATCACCCAAATTTGACCCATGAATTTTCTACTAAAGTCGGATTTTAAACATACTTGAACCTTGAATTGAAGAGATGATTCAATCTTAGGATTAAGACATGTCCAGAATTCAACTTAGTACAAATAATATATTTTGGTAATTTAGACCTTCATATATTTGAACTCTAGGATTAATGAGATGATTTATTCTTAGAATAAAATATATAATAAGGTTTAGACTGGAATATATTTTTAATTGCTTAGGCCTTTTATTTATTTTTTGACCGAATTAAATTGAGATGATTTATTCTTGGGTTAAGAATGAGTTTAAGGGCCCAAGTTAATTCTCCAGAGTTTAATTAGCCCATTAACACATTTCTTGCAGGTTAGTTTTAGCTCTGATTTTCGTAAAAAATCAGAGTTAAATCATCACTTAATTGGATTTTGTGTTTTCGATATGATTTTGCTTAAAATGGGCATTAATGTATAATTAATCAGTTATGGAATGATTTTGAGGAGTAGTAATCAAGTAATAGAGTGATTCTGGGTTGATTAGAGGTTGATTACGCGGTAGGACCAAATCAGAGCTGAATTAGGGGGATTGGGGCTTCGAAAAGGAAAGAACGGATGGCACGGGTCCACCCATGACCGCCGGCCATGGCGGTCATTCCCTTCCAGAAGCGCCCAAATCTCTGATTTTGTTTCTAATTTCGATCCTACGCGGTTTTGGACCAGATTTTTGGGCATAATCTTCACCATTAAGCAGGTCTATGCCCCTAGGCTTCCCAGAACACTATAAATAGGACCCCTCACACACATTTCAAGGGATAGACATTTTTCCTCACATACACACCCATAAGCCTTGAGTGCTTGGATAAACTCTACCAAGAAATCTTTAATAGGCAGAAACTCTGGTAGAGAGGATCAACCATTGGTAGCAATAATCCAGCAAGGAGGAATCAAAGAGAGGATCAACCATTGAGCTTAGAAATGGCAAGAAGGTGGGTGTAGAACATAACCCAATTCAAGGAGCTAGATGAGGGCTACAAGAGGCAACATTATTCCCTTCTTGTTTGATTTTGGCTGATTATATGCTGATGCTTTTGATGATGTAAGTGGCGACTTAAGGCCATGTTTAGAACTATGTGACTTTGACCCCGGTCACTCGGGTACATAGGTAGTCTCGGTTTTACAACGGGATGCAAGCTAAATCTTCTTCTTCTCCCCTTCTCTTTACTTTCTACACTTGCACACCTGCACAAGGCACACTTGCACTCTCCAATTGCACAAGGTTTCGACCCAACATGGATGGGTGCCTAACACCTTCCCATCCGTGATGAACTCCCGATCCCATGTCTTTGGTTCGCCATGACCATGTAGCCTAAAGAAGTCATATGAAGGGTTTTCCCAAATTTTGCCCTTAAATAAAATTTGGGTGGCGACTCCAATGACATGGGATTGACCCGAGGAAGAAGGTAAAGGAAAAGGTGAATAGGCCCAAGTGATTTTGGGTCGGGTATTCACAGTTCCTCCCTATTTGCAGAATAGAGGTCCTTCTTCAGATTCACCTACTATTTCTCCCCCTACTTATGGTGGCCCCGTTGCAGCTAATGAAGGTGAATCTCGCTGGGGAGCTCTAAGGAACGAGTACTGGTCTGGGTACGGTGGTGGCAGTGGGTGGTGGCAGAGGTGGAGGTTGGGTGTTCGTGCAAAGCCGGCTGCAAGTGCACAGTGTTGCTGTAGTAAACAAGGTCGAATCATAGGGACTGCGAAATAACACTGTCCTTAGAGCTTTCGATCGATTAGACTGTAAAACGTCAAGTAAATAAAGCATCGAATTGGGGAGAGTAATAGGCGAAGGAAATTAAGTAAATAAACAGTAAATAAAGAAACAACGTGTACTGGTGAGGTGATGCAGTAATAAAGAAACCTAGGTTGTCCGGGGTTCACTACAGCGGGTGCTGTCTAAGTAATAAAACTATGGTTTGGCTAATTTATTCATCTACCTTGTAGGGCTCCCTAGCCTATATCATCTATAACCAGCTATTCACTGTTATTGTAAACCTACTCTAGTCCCGAACAACCTGTTGTTCCCCAGTGTTGCCTGTCCTAAGGTGCAGTAGGTGCTGGATCCTCAACTACCCTAAAAATTTCTTTCGACAACAGTTAGGATAGAGGTTGTGTATAGAACGATCAGATTTCCTAACTTCTCCTGTTCAGTGCTTCGCTAGGTCATCTAAGGTGCACAAGAGGGTGATCAGGCCGCATGCGCTGTTAAGCTCTCCATACACAAATCAAAGAATAACGAATAATAGAAGCCAAAACTCGAATTATTATTCAAACATAACTGTAGCTACATCCCATAGACCTAGATAAGAGAAATTAGTTCATGAAGAAACTAAGAACAACAAACAAAGTAATAAGCGACAGCGAAATGCTGTCAAGTTATGAACCTAAAGTCTTCACTTGCTTCAATTGAATTCTTCAAGCTCCTTCTGCCTTGAAAGCTAAGTGTTCTGCTCTAGGAAGTAGAGAAGTTGAAGCCCCCTCTTTAGGGTTTTGTTCTTTTTTATTTATAGAGAACAAATCTTCTGTTAAAACCCTAGCAGCAAAAGGTCTTCTTTCCTTCCAAGGAGTGTCCACGTGATCTTCAATAAAATCTTCTTGAATTTGGGTGCAAGTCTCCGAATTAATTATAAAAATCAGGACTTTGACGCAGCGCCGCTGTCAGGTTGCATCTGGGCGCTGTCGCTGGTGCTAGTTGAACTGGAAGTGGGCATTCAGCAGCGCCTTTCTGTTTTCGGGCCAACATTGTCAAAATCCACTCCAAAAAGGACCTAATTGCACCTGTAAGCAAACAAGAGCTAGGAAAGTAAAATTTGGTATAAAAGCAAGTAATTTCCTATCTAAATGCATGAATGGATGCTAAATGCAAGGCCAAAAGACTACAGTGCCTGCTGTAAAAATGTGTAATTTCATGCTCATCAAATTCCCCCAAACTTGAACCTTTGCTTGTCCTCAAGCAAAACATAAACTTAATCACAAAAAGAATGATGCAGCAGGAAATTACAACAACCATCTCGAAATTAAATTACATCAGCTGCACCTGTCACGCACACTACAGCACGCACTGTCCGAAAACCTAAATTATCTTTTTGGCAGAAAGATTTTCAATTCTAGTTCAACAAAGTACAAAAAGTACATAGATGATCAAAAAAAAATCAAATTGGTAGCCATTTAACCTTCAAAGTTCCATATGCCATTACAAAAAGAAAAATGCCCAAGCTAAAAACAACCATCTCATAGGCCGATTCAAATTTCCTTTCTCTACTAATGAGCATAAAAGCATAATCAAGGATCAAAATGTCTTTCTTGGTCTTGTAAAGGGGTCGGTTTATGGCTAACAAAGAAAGGGAATTAGATGGATAACAAAAATTGCTTACCTTCCAAGATCCTAACTTAAGACAGCCTCTTCCAAAAAATTATAGCACAAACCAAATTTTTTTTTTTAACCATTGGAGCATAAAAAGATTGACAGGAGATAAAGAGAGCAAAAGATTTTTTTTCAAGGGAGTGTACGGAGGTTTTTCTCACTTTTTTTTTATTTGTTTTGTTTTGTGTTTTTTTTTTCATCACTCCCTTGATCTCATTATAGTACATCACTCATCTCTATGTTCATAAATTACAAAGCTCCATTTATGTCTCAACAAAACTCCTTGTGTTTTCACCTTACAACGGGTGCTGTCACGACACTGTCATCCTAAAAATTAGAACTAGGATGGCAAACAGACAGGGTCGGGCTATAATTTGAAGAACAGCGTGCTTAAAAGCACTTTGATGGTCATGCAAGGCTCAAACAGCTTAGGTATGTTGGTGTGGGTATGTGAAAATAAATTGACCATCAATTTAGGCTATAAGGGGTTGTCAAGTAGAAATTATGATACAGGTAGGATAAAAGTCATGTTAAGCTCAGTAAACAATGCCTATATCATCTCCTCAATTATTCCAATATGCTAAAAATTCCGCATCAAAAGAAAATGAGAATCGGTTCTAAGATAGCTGACAGTGGGCACTTTAAAGTTAAAAGAAGAGCAATTGGCACAAGTTACCTTGTTGGTATCACAGCTCTCAAGTGATTTTGTTTTTCTCATCCTGTACAAACTAAACCATACTAAACTTGAATGATCATCAGGTGTTAAATTTAAGAATCATCAGGAAATCGCAACGGGTGAAATAACAGCGTGCGCTGCAGCATGCTGCTTCAGCGAATAAAATCGAGAAGGCATAATAAAATCCAGCAGCTTACACATCAAAAATCAATTGGCCATGAACAGAATGCATAAACATAAACACAGAAATGCCAATTTTGGCCTCCCTCAAACTTAAAGTCCACAGTGCCCTCACTAGGGGCAAAAATCAACAGAAACTACACAGAAGAAAACAGAACAGAGGGAAAAAGTCCCCCAAACTGGTCCAAGGAAACAGAACAAGACAGAAAAACAAAAAGAGAACAAATGCAGAAAAGAAACATGTGATGCAGAACATGAAAGCGCAACCAAAACTTCAGGGGTCATCCTTGGGCAGGTGATCTTGGAGGTCAAATAAAAGGCTGACAATCTGGCGCAACTACGCCCCGATAGTGTCCTACAGCGTCTGGAATCGGGCATCAAAGTGGTGCTGCAGCATCACTATGTCCGCTACAGTGGCCGCTGGAGCAGAGGAGGAACCAGAGGTAGCGGCCGCGGAGGTGGAACTCCCAGGAGCAGCAGACGCTGGCGTAGGCTTGTCAGTGGGGAACGGACCAAGGAACTTGAGAGCCTCGGTCTGTTCGCATGTAGTAATCTCATTAAGCGCATCATACTTAGACAGATCAACACCAAAATGCTCCGCTAGCGCTGTGATAAAGCCAGAACACCCTAATTAGGTCTGCTTCAAATGGTGTTCAAAGCGGGCAAAGAGGTAGCTGCCCACATTGATCGGCCAGCGATGAACAAAACACCACAGGAAAAACATCTCATTCCGAGCAACCACTGTCTTGCTACTGCTACGGCAAAAGAGGGTCCGAGTCAAAACATTATGTACATACCTGAGCATGAGAGTCTTAAGAGCTATGCCAGGAGAGAAAGAGGGACTATACTTTAGCCCGTCAGTCGAGATCTCAGCCCATGCCGCCTGGGCTGTATATTCTGGCTATGGCGCCCTTAGCCCATCATCCGGAAAACCAAATAAAGCATTAAACTCTGACAGGGTCATGCTGTGAGTGCGATTGTCCAACCGGAAGGAGATGGACTCCTCTATCCCAGCGGCGCTGTCACCCGGGATAGTCGCGAAGCTCCCATAGAACTCATGGGACAGCGCCGGATAGCTAGACTGATACATCTCCGCAAATTTAACCCAACCAACAGCCGCAAAAAGGTCGTCAATAAGGGGTGGAAATTTATAGGCATAGTGGGTACCCTTATCGAAGAATCTGGTATTGAGGACCTCCTTGGTGGATTGCAGCGCGTGCTGTTTGTGGTGGGCGTTGCTGACGAATTTAATCGCCACCGGTGGCTTGGGAGCACCGGGCGTGGTTTTGACTACCTCTTTGCCAACGCTCGCGAGTTGCTTTCGGCGGCCACTGCGCCCGGAAGCGGGTGTCACGGAATGCTGCTGGCATTTGGCTGGTGGAGGCGAATCAGGTACTGGGCTCTGGTCCTTGCACTTGATGGGAAGGGAGGACTTTGAGACCTTGCGCTTGCCCTAACGCTTAGCGACGGCGGTGTGGCTTCTCTAGGAAGCGATCTGAGTGGCGGTGCGGCAAGTCTTGCAAGTGCCAATGCTGCGAGCAAGGCGAGCAGTGTCGGGTGGAGTGGCCTCGTCGCTAAGATTCACCAGCTCATCGCCCTCCTGTAGGAGAGAGCGGCGCGGAGGGGGAGGTGTTTGGTCACTGGGAGAGGAAGAGGCATCAGATAGGACAGGTGTAGGGGGATTGTTGGTATCGGTGAGTGGGGTGGTGGTAGGGAGTGGGGTGGTTTGTGTTTGGGTGGCTGCAACAGCAGAGGTAGGGGTGGCCACTGTAGCAATTGGGGGTGTGTGAGAGGGTGTTGGGCAGCGGCGATGGTGGTCTGGTGGGTTTTTTAGGAGTCCGAAGACGGTGGGGTAGTGAAGTGAGTGGTGGTGGTGGTCTGCATGCCGCTAGCCATGGCAGAGGAAGTAGAGGGACGAAATCAGGGGTTAGGGATTTGGTGAAGTGGGGAGCGTGTGTGAGAGAGAGAAGGGAGAAAGAGAGTGTGGGCGGCGAGTTTATGGAAAAGAAGGAGAGGTAATTATGGTGTTGGTGGGTGTGTGAGTGTTGGAAACTGGAGAGAATATGGGTGGGGTGGGGATGGTAATGGGGGAAGTTACATGGAAAAGAGAGGAACCGCCATGATTAGTGCACCCCCAAAATCAGTAACCCAATATATCTTGGAATCCCAAATTTGTTGTCCATGATGACTCTGTCTGCTGCGAAATTTCTGTCTTTCTTCCCCCAAACTTATATTTTGGCATGAGCTTTCATGTTATTAAAAATGCATGGATGCAAGGGTATGATGGACATTTAGCACACAAGGTGTAAGATGCACTCAACAGGACATGCAGAGCAGAAAAAATAAAAGAAGAGTGTAGGTGGCTTCTCTGGATGTCAATGCGTGCGAAAATAGCAACAACGCGTGCTGTAGTCCTTCAAATCCTCGTCTTTAGGCTATTTTCAGATTTTTCTATTTTTTTAGAGCTGCAAAAGAACAGCAAACAAAAACCAAACAAAGATAAAATAAAAGGGATGTACTAAAAATATTAAAACTTACCCTCGGGCAGCCTCCCGAGCAGCGCTTCTATTACGTCTTGTAGCTGGACACAAAGCAGATCACTCAACAGCGGGCGTAGCTAGTGAAACAACCAGCGGCTCATCAATCGGGGCATTGGGAAAATGACGCTTGAGCCATTGGTGATTGACTTTGAAAGGGGAATGGTCCCCCTTTTGGATTTCAACAGCACCATGTGGAAAAATAGTTACTACCGTGTAGGGCCCTGTCCAGCGTGGCGAAGTTTTCCAGGAAACAGCTTCAGTCGAGAATTGAACAGTAACACCTGTTCACCAGCTTTGAATTGTTGTCTGAGGATGTTCCTGTCCTTCTGGACCTTTCCTTGTAAATTTTATTGTTCTCATAAGCCTCAAGGCGGATTTCTTCAACCTCATTGAGCTGGAGCTGCCTTGTCATCAAAGTTAAGGGCCTTGATTTCCCAATAAGCTCTATGCTCCAACTCCGCTGGTAAGTGGCAGGACTTTTCATACACCAATCGATAAGGGGTGGTGCCAATAGGGGTCTTGTAGGCCATCCGATAAGCCCACAGCGCGTCATCTAGCTTCATATACCAGTCCTTGCGGGTCGTGCTGATAGTTTTCTCCAAGATACGCTTGATCTCCCTATTAGAAACTTCCACTTGACCACTGGTTTGAGGGTGATAGGGTGTTGTAACCTGGTGGGTGACCCCATAATGCTTCAACAGCGCCCCAAATAGCTTGTTGCAAAAGTAGGACCCTCCATCACTAATAATGACCCTTGGAACACCAAACCGGGTGAAAATATTCTTCTTCAAGAATCGAGTAACAACAGAGCCATCATTAGTGGGAGATGCAATCACTTCAACCCATTTGGTCACGTAGTCCACAGCTACCAGAATGCACTGGTGTGAATGGGAGGAAGGAAAAGGACCCATGAAGTCAATACCTCATACATCAAAGGGTTCGACGAATAGTAGCCCCTGCTGCGAACCTTCATGGCACTGGGAAATATTTCCAGTGCGCTGGCAACAATCACAAGACTTCACGAATTCCGAGCTTCTTTGAAGATAGTCGGCCAAAAGAAACCAGAGTCAAGCACCTTGATTACCTTCTTCTGAGCTCCATAATGTCCTCCATAAGGGGTCTGATGGCAACTGGCAAGGACAGTCTTGTGGGATTCTTCAGGTAAGCATTTACGAATAAGACCATCTCCACAGTGTTTGAACAAATCCGGCTCATCATAGTAGTAATGCTTGATATCAGATAAGAATTTCTTCTTTTGATTGTAGTTGATATCAGGGGGAAAAACACCACATACTATGTAATTCACATACTGTGCATACCACGGGTAATCGGTTCTGAAAACGTTGGCAGCGGGTCGTGTTGCCCATACATCGTGCACTGCGGCCACTAATAACTCATCCGGCAATTGATCATTGATAGGGGGTTCATCCATTGGTGAATATTCCCGATTTAGAACAATGCGGGAAAGATGGTCCGCCACCATATTCTCTGTTCCCTTCTTGTCTCTGATCTCCAAATCGAATTCTTGAAGGAGAAGGATCCAGCGGATGAGGCGGGGCTTAGCCTCCTTCTTGGTCAAGAGGTATTGCAGAGCAGTATAGTCAGTATGAACAATCACTTTGAAGCCAAGAAGGTATGATCGGAACTTGTCAATGGCTAAGACTACGGCCAGCAGCTCCTTCTCAGTAGTGGCATAGTTGAGCTGGGCATCATCCAGCGTACGACTGGTGTAATAGATGGCATGGAGCCTTCCATCTTTTCGCTGCCCCAATACAGCACCCACGGCATGGTCGCTGGCATCAGTCATGATCTCGAAGGGCAGCGTCCAATCAGGTGGCTGCATGATTGGTACGGTCACCAGTGCCTGCTTTAACCTACAAAAGGCATCTACACAAGACTGATCAAATACAAAGTCGACATCTATATTAAGGAGGTTCATCAAAGGCTTTGCAATCTTTGAAAAGTCCTTAATAAAGCGTCGGTAGAAACCAGCATGCCCAAGGAAACTTCGAACAGCGCGCACTATCGTGGGTTGAGGCAATTTTTCAATAACTTCAATTTTTGCTTTATCAACCTCAAAACCACTAGCTGAGACTAAATGTCCCAGTACAATGCCTTCTCTTACCATGAAGTGACACTTCTCCCAATTAAGCACAAGATGAGTTTCCTCACAGCGCTATAACACCTTGGTTAGATTTCTTAAGCAATTATCAAATGAAGTTCCATATATAGAAAAGTCATCCATAAACACCTCCATGATATCCTCAATAAAATCAGAAAATATGCTCATCATGCAACGCTGAAAAGTAGCAGGTGCATTGCATAAACCGAACGGCATGCGCCTGTATGCAAATGTACCGTATGGGCAGATGAAATTTGTCTTCTCCTGATCATTTGGATGGATGGGAATTTGGAAAAACCCTGAATATCCATCCAAATAATAGAAGTGTGTGTGCTTGGCCAATCGTTCCAGTATTTGATCGATAAAAGGGAGGGGGAAATGATCTTTACGGGTGGCGCTGTTGAGCTTACGGTAGTCAATGCACATACGCCACCCTGTCACTGTTTGAGTAGGTATCAATTCATTGTTGGCATTTCGAACTACTGTCATCCCTCCCTTTTTAGGCACCACATGCACTGGACACCCATGGGCTATCCGAGATGGGATATATTATGCCAGCGTCAAGAAGTTTGAGGATTTCCTTCTTGAACACCTCCTTCATGTTCTCATTCAACCTCCTCTGATGCTCAATAGTGGCTTTGCATCCCTCCTCCAATGGAATGCGGTGCATATAGAGAGAGGGGTTGATCCCTTTGATGTCTTGAATGGTATAACCAATAGCAGCGCGATGCTGCTTGAGGACAGCCAGCAAGGCACTGGTCTCATCTGCAGAAAGGTCAGCACTAACAATAACAAGATATGAATAATTAGAACCAAGGAAATCATACCTGAGATGTGATGGAAGGGGTTTTAGTTCCACTTTTGGTACGGAGGGCTGAGGTACAGCGTCCGCTGCCGCTGTTTCTATGCCAGTGTCACGCTGGAGTACCTCAAACACATGCTAGGAATTATGTAGAATAGGGGCAGTAGATAACTGATGTGCTACATCTCCCACAGCAAGGTCTTCATCTTCTTGCACTGCACTGGTCGCCAAACAAACCAATAGCGCATCGTCGGTATGCACAGCGGGCGTTGTCTCCGTGATAATATCTTCTAGATCATCCTCCAAGATTCAGACCATGTAGCAGGCATTAGAGGGGACTTCAGACTTTAGAGCTCTCTGTACGTTGAACTCCACTGTCTCTTCCCCAACGCGTAATGTCACACTCCCATCTCGAGCATCAAGGAGCGCGCCTGCTGTAGCAAGGAAAGGTCGGCCAAGGATGATGGGGGTCTGGTCATCGAGCTTCATATCCATGATGACAAAATCGCAGGGAATATAGAACTTCCCCACCTTGACTGGGACATCTTTAAGGACCCCCACTGGATATTTTACTGATCGGTCACCAAGCTGCAACACCATGCGGGTAGGCTTGATTTCTCCAAAGTCCAGCTGCTGGGCTGCTAATAAAGGCATAAGGCTCACAGTAGCCCCAAGATCACATAAAGCTCGGTTAAAGTTCTGGGTACCAATTTCACAAGGTATTGAAATACTTCCTGGGTCACCCAACTTGGGGATGTGAATCTGATGCTGCAGCACGGCACTGCAGTTTGCTGTCAGTGCCACTATTTGCTTTTCGATAGTGCACTTGTTTGTAAGAATCTCTTTCAAAAATTTAGCATAGGTGGGCATTTGATCCAGAACAGTGGTGAAGGGAATCTCCAATCTAAAGCCACTGAGCATATCCACAAACTTACGGTAATGGTCGTCAAGCCTGCTCTTTTTGTACACTTGTGGATATGGCAGCGGGGGCTGGAATGGCACTGGCAGTGGTGTCTTCTTTGGCGCGGCTTCCTGCAGTGTCACTGGTTCAACTGCTGCATCCTGTTTCTCCTTGGGTTCTGATTGGGACACCTTAGTTGGCTTAGGAATAGGATTTGGAAGCTCTTTTCCACTCCTTAAATTCACATCCTGGCACTGCTATTTAGGATTTTCCTCCGGTTGCCCTGGTAGCCTCCCCAGCGGCTGCTGCTGCTGCATAGCAAATCGCGCAACTTGATTCTCCAACATTTTGTTGTGTGCCTTCAGCTGATTTAGCTCCTTGTCCATCCTATTCTGACCTTCAAGCAGCTGCTTCTTCATCTAGGTTAATTCTGAGTATCCTCCTTGTTGTCTACCTTGCCGCTGCTGCTGCTGGCCGTGATGCTGGTACCCCTAATTGTAGCTCTGGTTGGGGTTTGAACGCCAGCCCTGGTTATACCCCTGGTTGTAGTTGTTGTATGGCTGATTTGGGCGGCGATCTATGAAATTTGCCTCCTCGGAATTACTCTCAGGACACTCAAGGAAAGAGTGAGGGCCACTGCAATTTTCACAGACACTATATTGGGCAGCAGGTTGTACTTGGGCGACTGGTCGCACTGTCTTGGTTGTCAAGTCCTCAAGTTGCTGGGAGATAACAGCAAGCTGGGCCTCTAGATTGGTGTTCCTGTCAACATGATGCACACCCCTTGCACTATGGCACGGCTCATCATCATCTTCAAAGTTAAGCATGATTCTTTTGGCATCCTCATACGGTGCATGCTTGAATTTCCCAGCAGGCGCTGCAGCATTGAGAGTGTGCCTATCCTCAGGTGACATGGCACGATAGAAGATCCCCAGCAGCGCTGGCGGGTACGTCATATGAGCTGGGCAACGCTGGATCAGATCCTGGAATCTCTCCTATGCTTGCACCATTGTTTCATCATATTTTTGCGTAAAATTGCAGATTTGCCCACAGAGCTCATCCATCTTTGTGTCAAGGAAATATTTCTTCAAGAATGCCTCTTCCATTTGCTCCCAGGTGGTAATGCTGTTCGCTGGTAAAGTTTTCAACCATTTCTTGGCTCCATCCCTAAGAGAAAATTTGAAAAGATGAAGCTTCTTGGCATCTTTAGAACACCCATGAATCCTGGTGGTGGCACAGATATCCAGAAATTCCTTCAAGTGCTGGTTAGGGTCCTCCAGCGCTGATCCTCCAAACTGCTTGCTTTGGACCATTTGAACCAAGTTGGTTCGGAGCTCATAAGGATGATCATTATTGAATGGTGCTATGGCTCCAGTAGGTGCTGTATAGCGAGGTCGCATAAGCTGGTTGATTGGCAGATTGGGGATGTTGGCGAAAGGATCGACAATGTCATCGGCAACAGCGTGTTGATGCTGACGCTGCTGGTTCCTCGGGCCTACAGGATTGATGATATTGCCCTCATCATTCCTTGATAGGTCATCCTGGCCAGGTGGGGGGTTGATGATGTTACCATCAGCATCCTGGCCATTGTGTGGAGGATTAATACCGGCCATTGTTGATGTCTCAACGGTTTCAGCTGCTTTCTGTTGCCTTACTTGCCAGCAGTTTGCTCTAGCAGTGCCTTCAATATCAGGAATATGGAGTAGCTTGGGATGCTGGCTCCTAGTTTGCATACAATGCTAGAGAGTCAACAGCGGCGTTGTCAATATCCCACCACAAGAAAGCAAAGGAAATCAGAAAACAAAGAAAGCCTAATCAATTTAAAACACTAAGTAGTATTAATTAGCGCAGTCCCCGGCAAGGGCGCCAAAAACTTGTTCTTGCAAAGCCGGCTGCAAGTGCACAGCATTGCTGTAGTAAACATGGTTGAATCACAGAGACTGCAAAATAACACTGTCCTTAGAGCTTTCGATCGATTAGACTGTAAAACGTCAAGTAAATAAAGTATCGAATTGGGGAGAGTAATAGGCGAAGAAAATTAAGTAAATAAACAGTAAATAAAGAAACAGCGTGTACTGGTGAGGTGATGCAGTAATAAAGAAACCTAGGTTGTCCGGGGTTCACTACAGCGGGTGCTGTCTAAGTAATACAACTGTGGTTTGGCTAATATATTCGTTTACCTTGTAGGGCTCCCTAGTCTATATCATCTACAACCAGTTGTTCACTGTTATTGTAAACCAACCCTAGTCCCGAACAACCTGCTGCTCGCCAGTGTTGCTTGTCCTAAGGTGCAGTGGGCTCTGTACTAGGTGCTGGATTCTCAACTACCCTAAAAATCTCTTTCAACAACGGTTAGGATAGAGGTTGAGTGTAGAACGATCAGACTTCCTAACTTCTCCTGTTCAGTGCTTCGCTAGGTCGTCTAAGGTGCACAAGAGGGTGATCAGGCCGCATGCGCTGTTAAGCTCTCCATACACAAATCAAAGAATAACGAATAATAGAAGCCAAAACACGAATTATTATTCAAACATAACTGTAGATACATCCCATAAAGCTAGATAAGAGAAATTAGTTCATGAAGAAACTAAGAACAACAAACAAAGTAATAAGCGACAACGACATGCTGTCAAGTTATGAACCTAAAGTCTTCACTTGCTTCAATCGAATTCTTCAAGCTCCTTATGCCCTGAAAGCAGAGTGTTCTGCTCCAGGAAGTAGACAAGTCGAAGCCCCCTCTTTAGGGTTTTGTTCTTTTCTATTTATAGAGAACAAATCTTCTGTTAAAACCCTAATTCTTGAGGAATAATTTTTCTTCTCAAAACCTAGTAGCAAAAGGTCTTCTTCTTTCCTTCCAAGGAGTGTCCACGTGATCTTCAATAAAATCTCCTTGAATTTGGTTGCAAGTCTCCGAATTAATTATAAAAATCAGGACTTTGACGCAGCGCCACTGTCAGGTTGCATCTGGGCGCTGTTGCTGGTGCTGGTTGAACTGGAACTGGGCATTCAGTAGCGCCTTACTGTTTTTAGGCCAACATTGTCAAAATCCACTCCAAAAAGGACCTAATTGCACCTGTAAGCAAACAAGAGCTAGAAAAGTAAAATTTGGTGTAAAAGCAAGTGATTTCCTATCTAAATGGATGAATGGATGCTAAATGCAAGGCCAAAAGACTACAGTGCATGCTGTAAAAAAGTGTAATTTCATGCTCATCATTGGGATCGTGCCAAAGACAGGGAAGTAAACCCTTTCGGTGATGATGACGATACAGAGTGGTCGTTTAGTGAACGAGAGAGTACTGTTACCCAGCGATTGGGTATTGTGGGAATGGGGCAAAGAATTTTTATTTTTCAAAATAAAATATTAAAAATGCAAAAGTAACATGTTTTATAAAACTAAAATACTAAATCTAATCTTAAATAATTGATTAATAACATAATATGAGACAATTAAGGTTCATTTGAGTTAATGATAACTTTTACCAAAATTTAAATTTAATGTATCAACTATGTACCTAATATGTGATTTTTAAATAATATTACATATTTTAGTCAAAAAAATAATATTACATATTCACTTTGATGGGTCAATTGGGTGGGCGAGCGATTCTGGTCGAGTGGATTTGGTTTTTTGGTTGGATTGATATCTTTGGGTCCTACAAAGCTAATGTGGCGCTGGAAAATATGCCACGTCAGCGATTCTCAACAAGTTTTGGCCGGAGAGACCAAAACAGACCAAAAAGGTTGAACGCAGGGATGAAAAAAGGCCAAAATCTTATACGAGGATGAATTCCAACTTTGAGGCCTTACACAGGGACGAAAAAACGCTTTAATCCAAAAATATTTTCAGGTGATTAGTAGGTTTTTGAGGTTTGTAGCTTGAGACGGTAGTTCGTGTTTGGCGAGTTTGTCTTGGTATGTATCACAGACTTTTGGATTGTTAGAGCTCCATTATTACTCTAGTTCTTGGGGACTTTCATGATTTGAATTATATTAAGAATTTGCTTAGTTGTTGAGATTGGAATTTATATTATCATATGACTTGTTGGATTATTCATTTTATGGAAGTATTTTATTTTGGAGATTATATTTGTGTTATTTATTTGAGACTTGCCTTGTCTTGGGTAGACATATGTTTCCTACTAGGGCATGCCACCAGTCATGGACCTGATTTTGAGTCATGACAACATCTATATAAGTTCCATCTAAAGAACCTAAATATCCCTAAAATCATTGAACAATCAACATATAAATAAGTATTATTTGTAATTTAAATTTAAAAAACACAAAAAGGTATCACATGACTCATTACCTTAAACCATTTCCACCTCGAATCAGAGTAATTCTCAGGGATTGGTTCTCGTTTTACAAACAAATCTTTATGCAGTCTTATCACAGCATGCAACACTTTGTAAGTGTCTGCTAATGGCTTTACCAGACCTAGCCCAAACAATACTGTCAATGACATTCCTCCTACTCTAATAAACAACAAAAGTCCTTTCCCTTAAGGCAACTACTCTATGCCTTTCAACACTTTAATGATGTTACAAGAGAATTAGTAATGCAAATTTCAAGAGCATGTCAAATTGATGCCAAGTAAATACAAAAAAAGCTAAATATTGTTGAGCAAGTTTTCACCATTCTTCCATGCATAGCAACCAACAACCATGATTGTAAGCCAAATGAGCATCAATTACACACACCAAGAGTGACTAACTATGAAATTCGACAGACCAACAAGTAAACAAACATAAAATAAACACAACAACAACCACAATTGCAAGACAAACAATCACAAGCTACCTAACGTGCATTGTCAACATACATTAATGATGGTAAGAGGATAAAACCTTGTCGAACACCCAACAACGTCCAACTAAAGCTCTACAATGTTTTGAAACACCACAGTAGTTCATTATTATAATTAAAAATACATGCAAACACATGCATCAAAATCAAATCATTCAAATAAATACCTCGAAACACAAAGCAATTACACCCATAAATCCGAACCCACAACCAGAAACCCCAACCTAGAAACTCGAAGCAAAAAAGCTAAGAACCTAGAACCCATAACCAGAACCCCAAAAGCACATACATCAGACCCCTGAAACCTAAAACCCAGAAGCCCATAAACACATACATCTGTTTAAAAATCCGAAAATCCTGGAACCCAGTTGAAACCTTGAAGGCCATTGCTAAAAAAAACCCAAAATGAAGCCGGGATATCACACAATCCAGTACCAAATCACTCAAAGCAAAACCTTAACTACAATGTTGTACATACCCTTTTCTGCAACAAACACATAGATCGCCTCAATCGTACCACCACAACCTGAAATAAAAAAAAAAACTTGTGAGAAATCGAAGCACTGATGGTGAAGAAGTAAAGAGAAAAGCTTGAAAGGAAAACAACAAAGAGAAAAACAAGGAGAAGGAGGCTAGAAAGACAGGTAGAGGGGAGAAAATAAAATTAACAAGAAATCCAAAAGGGGAGGAGAAGAGTTTCATATTGAGAAGTTGAGCAAGAATTTGAGGAGGGAGAGGAGAAGGTTTCTCACCAGGTTTAAAGGGAGAGATAGAGTGGTGGTGCAAATGAGAAGAGAGTGAGTGAGGGGCTCGAGGTTTTGTTTATTGATTCAGGGTTAATGGGGTTATTTTTAGGTTAGTGAAAGTTGGGCAAGGATAATTGTGAGATGGAAAAAGCTTGTCTCGTCCAAGCCTGTCGTGTCCACTCGAAAAGGAAGGGACAAAATTTTATAAAAATTGTCCTTAGTCGTGCCAACGTATCCCCTTCTCGCGTCCCGTCCCATCCCATCCGTGCCAAATGCGGGACAAATCATTTTGTCCTGTCCTGTCCCAACCTATCCCTTATACAAAACACAGCCTTATTGTTTTGTGATAGTTGTCAGGTGGACCCAAATAGATAGTTATGTCAGTGACGGGCTGCCCGGGGTATACAAAAGGGACAAAAGATAAAACTTCAGGTGTATAAAAAGGGATAAAAAACTTCACAATATACAATGAGGACAAATAAGAAACTTTAAGTATATAAAAGGGTATTTTTCTTTTTATAAAATGTGAAAGGCTCCAAGAATAACAACACACAGATTGGTGATCTTGGATTTAAGTAAATTTGTAAGCTTACCTAAGTGAAGGAAGCCTCTATAAACTTGATTAAAGATGAAAACCATGATGGCATCCCAAGACGGCTTCCAAAGTCCAAATAGACTTCAGATGTCCAAGTGGATGCAAGGCAAATTAAACCTACAAGGGTATTGTGTGCCACCTAAAAAATGCCCATGTTGCTTCCAGGGCTGCCCATATCTAAATGTGGTTCCTAATGCCTATGAGCCACTCAAGAAGAAGCTGAAGTAACATCAAAGGTTGCCTTTCTCTGATGAAGCACCTAAAGTTAGAATTCTATTTTGAAAAAAAGTTGATATTGTGAAGCCACCTAGTGACCCATAAGTGATTTAAAGTAAAGACCTAACAAAGGCTCAAGAATGAAGACCAAGAGGTGCCCTATGGCAACCCATGGAGAGGTTCAAAGCAAAGACCCTACAGAGGTCCAAGAATGAAGGCCGAGAGGTGCCCGATGATGGTAACCCTTGGGGTGATTCGATGTAAGACCTTATGAAAGTTCAACAATAAAGGCCGAGAGGCTTACATCGATGGTATTCTAAGAGTAGCTTGAACCAAAGACCTTTAGAATGGTGACTTCTAGAGTGGTCCAAGAGCTAGAAAGCAAATAAAGAGTCTGAGAAAATGGAGGTCCTTCATTAGGAAACTAAAAAGGCATCGACCTAGGCAACCAAAAAGAGTATAGGTTCGTCGGTTCGTGAGGCAACCTCAAGAATAGGATCCCCAGTTGAAGGTGGCTTTTCAAAATTTTATTTGCCAAGACACTGCTGATGTCATCATTTGAAGATTTGTTAAGGAAGAATGGCCAAAATGCCTTTAAGGCATTGAGGGTGAGGAATAATGGAATATATACTACACTCTTTCTTCTTTCATCAGGTTTTCATCCCATTGAGTTTTTCCTGATAAAGTTTTTAACGAGACAATTTTCTCTAAAGTGTGTTCTAATAATACAATAATGTCCAAATGGCTATTGATACTCAAATGGCCGAATTTGTTCTACGTCCAACCATTAAAAAGGTCAATGTTATGGCCTAAAAGGCTCGAGCCCATGATCCACACTATAAAGCCTGTTGGCTCAACAAGATGAAACCTAACAACTACCAACCTAAGATGGCATACCATCTGGTGTAAAACAAATACATGGAATATTCGTAATGCATCAATCAATGGAAAAGAGATATCTTATTAAGTATAAATCCGGTCTTGGTTACAAGGGAAAGAATATCCTTTACAATATGATCTTTTTCCTTTTATATTTTCTTTCCCCACGTGCTCTTAATTCTGCCTGTAAGCTTCCTTTCCCAATGTGATAAAGCCACGTGTTGCTTTCCCATTTGCCCTTTCAGATTGCCGATGGATAAGGCTAAGAGATGAGGTCAACCCGGGCCTAAAGGTGAAGGGCCTTAGGTATCTGGATCTGGATTATTAGGCCCGAAGGCCCATCTTATATCACCATCCATTCAGCCAAGCTCTAAAATTCTACAAACTAAGCATAAAATCAGGGGACTTGAGAACCAATGGGTTGACGTACATATGGGACCCTTAGAGGAAAAAATAATAAAATAAGGCAATATAAATAAGAACAAAGTTATCAAAACCGGATGGGAACGGCTGATTTACCATGGTTTTAGTGCTGTTTTGATGATCAGTGATAACCAGGCGAACCGGTCGGACCTCTTACAGTTTTTGGCGGTTGAACCTTTATTTTTTCATTTAATTTTTTTTAAAATGGTGAGAATAGGATTTGAACCCTTGACCTCCGATTAAAATTTAATTACTAACCAACTAAGCTATTATAGATTAATGTTATCTTTACATAAATTTTAGTATATATTGAGAATGACTTTAATTTTGATCATAAAATTATTATAATGGATATATTTTGACTATTTTAAAAAAAAATAACATATTTTAATAAAACAGTTGAACCCCAGTCAAATCCGGTCGGATCCCGGTTCTCCTTGAACATTCCCTTCGCCGGTTCATTGTCCAGTCCGGTTTTCAAGACCTTGAATAAGAAGAAGGGTATGTAACGCAATCAATAAAAAAGCTATTATTTTTCTCAACAATTCTTTTTCATATCAATGGTATAAACTGATTAGTAATATAAAGGAGAGGCCAGTAAAAGTTCTCAAACCAGTCAAAATTTAACCTTTGTAAATCTTTTTGACTTGGTTATATTAGGCTATATATATATAAGCTGGGATGCATGGTCATAGGAGTGTGTTGACCGCAAACTTTTTTAAGGGGGCCATTTGTTTACCGTATATTGGCAACGTATATTATGAATTAGCTAGTCTCGCAAGTTTTGCTTTTGTCCTGAAAAAATGAGCAATATTGGAATGTCAAAGAAAAGTGGTGCGCAAGTCAGCATAACCAAGTCAATCAAATTTATTTTGTTTCTTTTCTGCTTCTTCTTCCCAATATTCCGTTCCTAAAATAATGTCAGAGGATAATTCCCAAGATAATGTCCAGTATAAGAAGTTGATTTTCTTGTGTCGTTTATCTACTTTGAAAAAGTAAGCCACTGACCCAGCCAACATCAATTGTTTAGTACATAAACACACTTGGTAGACCAAATTAGCCGTCCCAAGCAATAAGTACATATGACCACAGTATTTATTATTTTGAACAATTCATACCAGTACTGACCTACACATTACAAATAACATCCCAAATCACTGTCTAACTACGAGCTTGGGCTATAGTTGCCATGTATATATACCGCCCCGATAACAGACACATACACAGTTCTCCTTCTGTAGAGCTGTGATCACAAAATCAATCTCTTTTATTCCCACAAATATTACTGTAACTTTCTTTAATTTCCAGATTCCCTTTAAGCAAGTATTCTCCTTTTTTTTCTTTCTCCCATCCATATATATATACACACACAGAAACATCTGGTCACAGCTAGATAGCATTATATAATTTTCAGGGTTGGGGAAAAATGGGCACAAAGAAGGATAGCAAAGAAAGCAAGCTCACAAGGTTCATGAAAACACCCATAATGATCTTGAAGGCGGCCAGGGACTTCTACCTCAAAGGCTTCAGCGAATTCTCTGGTCAGGCAGCTGGTTTTAATGGCCCCGTCATGAGTGGTGTTCCTACTAGTGCTGGCAGCCAGGTGAATCCCGCGACTAAAAGTTATCGTAACACCAAAACAAAACCAAGAAACTACCCTAACAATTACAGTAGCGGGCTCTTCAGGGCTACTTCGACCAAAGGATTGAGCGGTCGGATAGAGTTGGATCGTATTAGGAGACAACAATCTGAAACATCTGCGGTTTATGGAGAATACAATATGCCCCGAAGCCAAAGTGTTGCTACTAATATAGGAAGGATTGATGAAGAGGAGCCATGCGACTTTGACGACGATGATGATTCCAATGCCAACAACAACAATAACGATGTGGCACTACCAAGAATCGGGAGCTCTACTGTTGCTAAAAGAAGTAGCGGCCGGATGTTATAAGTTGGAGAATAGAAGCACTTTTTCTTCGACGTCTTAAATATATTATCCAATTTCTCTTGCCCTTGTGCATAAATATGTTGGTCATTTCTTGTTTCTTGTCTTGGAAAGATTAGAGCAACAATGCCCTAAATTCTACTAAATTGGATCTGCTGTACAAGGAAAAGAGAAGAACGGAGCAATTAATGAATGTACACAAGTGTTCTTTATGTTTTAGTAATTAATTCTACGTCTGATTTTTGCAACTGTCTCATGTTTCTAACATTGTTATGAATGTTTCCTGCTAGTTAATTAAACATCCTCTGTGATGCAATAAATTTAAAAGTGTATAAGTGCCTCCAGAAAATAATAACTGTGACGATGATGCTTAGCCACTAACGAACTTGGAAATTGTACATAGAAATTTAGTAGTGTTGGGAGGAGCCGCTACAACTTTTCCAAATAATTTCATAGTAGAGTGCATTTTCGACCATCATAGACTTGGCTATTTCCGGATTCCATATCCGACGCAAGGGACAACCTATGTTAATTTTATAATTCTAATATTTGGCATCACTGTGATTGATTGTTTGTAACAAGTGTAACCACTTGACTAGCGTGTACCAAAGCTAGCACCAAGTGAAGACGCATGTCTAGCTGATAGACAAGCTGGCAGCAATGTTGGGTAGCTGCGGCACTTTCTCAAATTTTCTCTCTTCTGGTCTACTGGGTTTTTTCTCAAAATTATTTTCTAAGAAGTTTTGATATCCTATCTTTGATAGAAGGCGCAGTTGTAACCTGAGGAGACTTTGTTGGCATACCAAAATATCTCTTTAAAACTGTGCATTGCACGCCTCAATTTAGATTTGACTCATTCAATATTTCCAAAAATTTCCATCATGTACTACATAGCAGGGCAAATGGTAAATGCACCAGCTATATGCACTTGCAAAATTAAAGTTTATAAGACTCACCACTACATGACTATTCCTCTCCTTACAGTTCTAATGGGAAGTTTTAATGGGAAGAGGAATGCTAAGGGCAGTCCTTCCACAATCGCTTTATTATTGATACAGGCGTACTCATATTTACCGAAAACTGACTTACTAAGTATGTTTTTAAATTTTTTTTTGTAAACAGGTTATACTCTCTTCTCTTCACCCTCTTCCTACTGTTTCGTCTTCTCTTTTGATTTCTGTCCTCTTCCTTTCTTTCTCTCCATGTTGGAGTTTCGCCACAAACTTTCTCTTCCATGCTAGCTTTCCATTACTTTTCTTCCATTCTACTTTTTCATTTATTTCTTCTGCTTCCTCTTTCTATTATTTTACGGCAATCTCCATGAAAGGAAAGGAAGGACCCATGAATTTATAAGAGGGCTCATCCAAGATCATAATGATTGATGCATGGTGGATTTTGGCATGAGATTGAGTTTCTGCTCGCATTTAGGCTGGATATCGAGTTTTGAATTCAGATCTACAGGTTGTAAATTGGGTGGAGTGAATGATTTTGAGGTTGACAGTTGTTTTGGAGAAAAAAAAAATTCAAAAAAAAAAAGATAAAAGGAGAAAAAGGAAATAGTATTAACTATCAACAGATGAGGGGATGATTGTGACTGAGAACGAGTCTTGGTGAGGAGAGGAAAAACTTAAAAAAACAAAAGGGCAGCATCCCTCCTGGGAAACCATGCGTCAGATATTTGCATGACCTGTGTTGTATTAATGGTGCAGCAACAAATACTAAAAGATGAAAGACCACCACTGCGCATTGGACATTTGCTAACCGTTTGCAAATCCGACAGCCAAATTCCAAAGACTTCTCAACATAATAAATAAAAAACTTGCAAAGCAATTCGTGACATGTTCCGACATTGACTACATATTGCACAAGAGAAGAAAGAAAAGGCAACGGAACTATCAAGTATGGCACTAGATGGGCTTATTCTTCGTCACCACCCGCCATAAGTTGGTCCACTTCACTAAACATGTACTGGTTTTGATACTCCATCAAGTACTGCGTTGATCTCTTTACATCTAAAAAGAGATCATACACTCGAGTTATGTCCTCACTCTCCACAACCTTCCCTTTTCGCTTCTGGCATGCTAGTGCAGCAGCCGTAATTAAATGGATGGCATATCTTAAGGATGTTTCCACTCCAATATGGGTTAGCAAAGCTTTCGCCTCTTCAGCCATTTCCACATCTTCTTCTTGGCATCGGATGTCCAAAATCTTACGAATTTCATCCTTACTATAAGGCTGAGTAGTGATAATAAGCAGACGATCAAGGAGATCGATTGGAATACCGTGGGGTGATTTGTAATTTGTGCCTCGAATTGTAGTGATCCCTCTGTTCGTGGCAACAACTAAAATTGGAGCCATGTCATTCTCAAGAGCACGATTCAAGAAAGAGAAGCACTCGATGTCGAGCATATGAACCTCATCAATAAAGAGAACACCAGGTACAATCTCTGCTTTCCCTTCCTCCCTCCATTCTGCCACTTTTGAGTCAATTTGTTCCCTCACTTCTGAACGGATTTCACCAGTATCACCCGTAAAGAGCGCAAGAAACCCCTGAGTCCTGCAAGTGGAACATTAAGACCAAAGATTTAGCGGCTGAAGGAAGAAGTAGATCGTCCTACTTCCCAGAACAAAAATCAAGATGTTAGAGAAGCACGAAAGCTGAATTTTAACTTGCTGAAAACTACAAACATGAGGCATTTAATTAGCAGAGACTTGACGATCATTGTAAAGATAACTAGTTCAGACCTTCCAAAATTACTTTTAAGACTTCCAGAGAAAAACAGAAATAATTTTATATCGTCAGGGATTGATGAACTTAAACAAACAGGATTTCTGAAGATCTCACCTTTGTCATGATTCATCCTGTAAATTACAACTCCGAAGCCGCCCTATAGTAGCATAACAAGATGAAATCCACCATCCAACCTAAAAACTAAAGATGCAACTTGTCTCAACCTAAAACAAAATTTTTACAAGCACATGAACCAAATATAGCACCTGCAGCCGTTACCATTGGCATACAAAACCAAGCCAGATGATTCTACCTGATTACAGACCACATCCAGCTCTCAGCCAAAACAAGAACTTGAAATCCCTCCCATCTGGTCTTGTCATAAAGTACTTCCATAGCTAATGAAAACTATACCCGGGTGGAACTAAGGATTATATCACTCTCCCAGTACCCCCCCACTATTTTCCAACTCAAGTATTACATTAATTGTGACTTAGAAGGGTAATGTACTAACAATGATAACCAGCCTCAATAAACATACTAGTAACAAGGTTATAAGAGTAACCAACACATTGCAAAACAAAACAAAGAAGAGACGAAACCAAAGGATTGCAACATCAGGACACGCAAAATACACACAAAGGCGAGCAACTTCTTACCTACTGTTAATGACATCAATCTCATGAAGCGAGACGCAATGCACGACCTCTTTCCTCTTCTGCAGCTCTCCATCAGGGCACTGCACAAATTTAACCTGGGGCCCCATAGCATCATAATCCCTGGACCGCGAAAAAGACCTCCCGAGCTTGGTAACCTTCCCGGAAGCCTTATCAATAGCCACCACATCCCCACTCTGCACCTTCTCCTTCCACAAGGCCTCGATCATCTTGGCCCCTAAGTCATAGGCGCCTTCCATGTCGGTGGTCTTCAGGGTGATGCTCCCCTTCGCGGCGTTCCCTGCGGCGGCGGGGCGGTCAATCTTGAGCTCCACCACCTCCCCTTCGATGACCTCCGCCTCCTCCTTAATCCTCACTCCGATGGCCTTGCGGAACGCCTGCATGAGCGCCTCCGTCTTCGACATCTCCAGGGAGAAGATTTCGCTGCCGGAGATCATGGCGAAGGGGGTCTCGAGGCCCAGGGACTTGGCCATGCCCATGGCGATGGCGGTCTTGCCGGTCCCTGGCTGCCCGGCGATGAGGACGGCTCGGCCGGCTATGCGGCCGTCCCTAATCATCTGGAGGATGACGCCGGCGGCCTTGCGGGCGGAGGTCTGGCCCACCATGCCCTCGGAGATGTCGCGGGGCTCGAGGGCGGAGTCCAGCCCCAGGCCCCGGATATGGGAGTGAGCCCCTATGCGCTCGATTCGGGTCAAGTCCCTGCTCTCTGTTAATTTTAGCTCCGCCATTGTTGAGAGAGAGAGAGAGGAAGGGAAAGAAAGTGAGGGTTTGTTTAGGGTTTTGCTGGGTTGGGGGTTTTGGCCACTTTTCTCTGGCTTCTGTGTTGTCTTGTGTTGTGCGTAAGGGTATGTCCCTCCCCTCCCCCTTTTCCTTCTTTTCTTTTTCGTCCACAAGTGTTTTTTTTTTTTTTACCAATGTCCACGAGTAAATAAAAATAATTTTTTCCTTTTTTTTTTTGTTTTTGCGTAGAAATCAAAATAAATTCAATATCCCCGGATACAAAATTATATATTTGAAAAGTTTTACGTTAATTGTCTAGTTGACCAGGTCATTATTTCAGGAACAATAATCTACTAACTTCTCACCACTCTAAAATTTTTATAATTATTTTGATAATGTAGTTTATATAGACTCAAAATAAGTTGAGAGGGAGTGAATTAGCCTTTAACAAAAATTTTCATATTTCAACTCACACCAAGATCCTAAGAACACTAAGATTTAGAATAGTTCCCCATAAATCTTATAGGTACATCCACTACTCAAGGTTCCCTCTTGAGATTCGCTAAATATTATACTATGCGATTTCTTCCGAAAGTGAAACTAAACATTTACAACCGAACTTTTTCAAATGATCAAGCTAAAACCTTTACAAAAAGTTTTTCCAAGGCTCACTCTCTAAATCCAACAACATTATATTACAAATTCAAGTCTTTTAGCCGTAAAAGCATAATACAATGCAAACATAAAAGAAACATAGAATTGCAAATTTCTCCTTCCTCACTAGGGAACAAAATAACTAACATAGAAAATAACAACATAGACAAAGGGGACGCTCACCCGAACTGTCTACTAAAAAGATAAGGGACAATAACAGAAGGATACAAAGGCATAGAGAACTTTTCATGTAACGAAACATGCAGCACAGAACAACACAAACAGGATGCACATAAGTAGATAAAAAGAAAGGTTCAGAAAGCTTCTCTGTTGGCCGCTGTAGATGCACGTGAACTATCAAGCTTAAGCCTCTTCATGATACCTCCTCTCCTATTTTGTCCCTGTGTCTTTTTTTTTTAATAGAAAAACAGAAAAACGACACATGTAATAAACAAAAATAATGGTATGTAAAGCAAAACAATTAAAATACCTCGGATTGCCTACTGAGCTGCGCTTCTTTTATCTTTTAGCTGGACATCCTGCGGATTACTTATGGTAGGAACTGTCTGCGAACTTGTGACAAGAAAAGAAAACAAAAAACTAACAAATAAAGCCTAAACAATCTCAATAATTAAGTAGTATTATTGAATGCAGTCTCCAACAACGGCGCCAAAAAACTTGATCACAATTTACTGCAAGTATATAATACGATGTAGCAACAAGGTCAAACTACAGGGATCACGTAAACAATATTGTCCTTGGTAAATGGAATATTTAGGCTAGAAATAACAATAAAACATTAAAGAGTCGAGATGAGATATAGACTCAAAACAAAGCAAGCACGAAACTAAAATAATATAAATTAGATGGATGGAATCCTAGGCCGTCCGAGGTTCACTAATGTTTAGTAATCTAGCAATTATCCAAATTTGACTGTCTAATCGTCTTGCTTAAAGGGCTACTTAGCCTAAAATAATTATAACTCGTTGTCGCCAGTATCATAATCCTACCATAATATCGAATTAGCCACTATCACCAGTGTAATCCTATTCTAGGATGCAGGGACACTGTGCTACGTGTTGTGATCCTCAATTAACCTAAAGTCCCTCTCGGTGATCAGTAGATTAAAGTTTTACTACAGTCTTTTCAGAAATCCCTAGTTTCACCCCACGGCTCTTCACTCGTCGTTTAAGATAGTGATATAGAGTGGCCAAATCAATAGCACTTTGAAGCACACTGTAAAGTAAATCAAGCAATAACGAATAAACGAAATCCAAATTTGAATAATAAACTACAAAATTCGACTAGAGTTCCATCCCATAGACGTAGATATGAATTTAGTTCACAGAACTAGAGAAAAGAACAAAGAAAAAGATAAAAAAATATTCTTCCAAACCAAGAAAATAAAGTCAACAAAAGTCGACTTCTTCAAGGCTTGAGCTCCACTTTCTTCTTTGTCAAATTGCGTGACTTTTTCTGTCAAAATTTGCTTTTGGTCGTAAGGATTAAGTACTTTTATATCTAGGATTTTCCTCCTTTTTTTCCTCTTTATTGCGTGAAGTCTTCTTTTAGTAAAATTCTAATACTTAATATAATGTCCAGATCTTCTTTCCAAGCTAGGAGTGTCTAGGTGCATTCCCTCCTTAATTCCCTAAAAATTAGGCGTAGCTTTATCAAAAATAAAAGCCCAGTCAACAGCACACTGTGAGGAACACTATCTGGCATGTATTTTCTACTGCAACAGGACTCTACACAACTCCTCATGGTTTTGGGCTGGAATCATCAATTCTCGCACTAAAAAGGGGGGTAAATGCATCTAAGAGTGAATATGGATAAGAAGAATCGAATATAGCATAAAAGAAAGCAATTTACGCGAAGGATTGTCTTTAACGGAATATATCATTCCTTGAATGAAAATAGTATCTCTCTTCACTTCCAAAATCGAACAAAAAAGGGNCTTTTTAATTCATCAATGATAACAATGCGAGGCTGCAGATTAAGTCTATGTGAATACCCAAATTTGACCGACGGAAATTTTACTAAATGAGACTTTGTACATGTGTAGACTTGGGATCAATGAGATGATTTGGTCCAAGGTTCAAGCATGATATGAATTGTAATTTAGTAGAATTAATGTATTTTGATGACATAAACCATTATGCACTTAAATCCTAGGATTAATGAGATGATTTGGCCTTAGGATAAAACATATGATAAGGTTTATTTGTATTAAGATATATTTAGGCCTTTTTTATTTGTTTTTACCCAATAATAATGAGATGATTTATTCTTGGGTTAGGAATGAATTTAAGGGTCCAAATTAATTATTCTCCAGAGTTTGTCCAGCCCATTAACACATTTCTTGCAGATCGATTTTAGCTCTGATTTTCCACGAAAATCAGAGTTAATTATCATTTAATTAGATTATGTGTTTTTGGTATGATTTTGGGTGTTAATAGGTATTCTTTTGATTATGGAATGATTTGAGGGAGTGATGACCAAGTAATTGAGTGATTCTAGGTAGATTAGGGGTTGATTACACGGTAGAATCGAATCAGGCCTGAATTAGGGGGATTGGGGGCTCGAAAAGGAAAGAACGGGTGAAACGCGCGGCGACCGGCGGCCATCTCGCGAAGACCGCCGGCTGCCGGCGGGCACCCACATAAGACCGCCGGCAGTGGCGGTCATGCAGTGGATGAACGCCGGCAATGGCGGTCATGACCCTCCAGAATCCCTAATTTTTCCAATTTTGTTTCTTTTTCGATCTTACGCGGTTTTGGACCAGATTTTCGGGCATAATCTTCACCATTAAACAGGTCCACGCCCCTAGGCTTCCCAGAACACTATAAATAGGACCCCTCACATACATTTCAAAAGGGACACAATCTTTCTCACATACACACCCATAAGCTCTTCTTGCTTGGAGAAACTCTACTCCTCCAAGCTTAGAAATATTTTCTAAGGCAGAAACTCTGGAGGAATTTTGTGGGGAGCATCAAGCAGCAGTCTAGCAAGGAGGAGTCAAGAAGAGGATCAACCATAGAGCTAAGGAGTGGCAAGAAGGTGGGTGTAGAACTCAACCCATTACAAGGAGCTAGAGTATGGCTACACAAGGTAATCCTAAATCCCTTTTTGATTGATTCTGGTTGATTGATTGCTGATGCTTTTGGTGATGTAAGTGGCCGATTAGTGCCATATTTAGAACTACGTGGCTTTGACCCCGATCACTCGGGTACGTAGGTAGTCTCGGTCTCACAACGGGATGCAAGCCAAGTCTTTTCCTCCCCCTTTCTTTGTTTTCCACACTTGCATACTTGCACACTTGCACAAGGTGCACGTTTCTCTTTGATTGCACAATATTTCGACCCAACATGGATGGGTGCCTAACACCTTCCCATCTGTGACGAACCCCTGATCCCATATCTTTGGTTCGCCATGACCATGTTGCCTAAGGAGTCATTTGAGGGTTTTTCCTAAGTTTTGTCCCTAATAAAACTTAGGTAGCGACTCCAATGATGTGGGATTGACCCGAGGAAGAAGGTGAAAGGAATAGGTGAATAGGCCCAAGGGATTTTGGGTCGGGTATTCACAGTCTAGTGTTGTTTTTTTGGTACATTAAAATCCTAATAACTACTGGGATTGAACCCTGACCTCTTCGATGAAATACCAAGAGAGGTGCCACTACACAACAAGTAATGTTGCCAGTGTTCTTTTGATATTTGTTTTACTATCTATTTTTTAATCTCATTCTTCAGGTGATTTAAATTAGGCTTAATAAAAAAAAAATGACTTGGCCCAAATTATTTTTCAAAAGACCCAGCCCAAGTATCGGTCAAACAATTTAAATGTACCGCGTACCAAATTATCGAACTGGAAAAGTATACCCGCACTAGGGCTGTGCAAAATTACCGAGCCAACCGTGCCGAGCCAATATCATGGTTGAACCGACGGTACTCGGTTCAAAAAATGGCCAAGGCTGCCAGCCACCCCACTGCTTCGTGCTGAGCCGAACAAAAGGGACTGAGGAGGCGGTAGGGTGTGTTTCGAACCGTCGGTACTCGGTATAGGCTGATACCGACCGGCCTTACACACACCCCTCCCGGGCCTGCCTCCCCCAACCCAAAAGAAAAACACCCAGAGTCCAACCACAATACATTACCCAACCCAGACACATTACCCAACTCAAATGTTAAAACGTTAAAAGCGACTAATCCTAAAAATTAAAATCATTTTCACACTTCAGACTCTCTCTCTCCAATCTATTCTCTTCTCTTCTTCTCTTCCTCTCTCCGGTCGGCCTCCTTCCTCCTCCGAGGCTCCGCCTCTCTTAATTCCTCTCCTCCATCTCTATTCCCAAAGCCTCAAAGCCCTAGTTCCCCCTAACCCTCCGTCATCTCTTTCGATTGTTTAGTGTCAGACAGAAACCCTAAATCCCAAATCAAAAAATCCCCAAAGCTCCAATTCCTCTCGACCCTCAGTCCTAGATCTTGCCGTGGACATTGATGAAGGATCAAGGATGAGGACATGAGGGGTTGAAGTTCAAGACTGATTCTGATTTCTTTCTTCTGATATTTATTTCTCACTTTCTGAGATTTTGGATCTGTAATACTGCTTGGATTTGGATATCATTAGTTATTATGTGTTTGCTTTGCTGGGTGGTAACATGGTATTGATTTGGATTAAGGATTTGATATTTGGATTTGGATATGGTTATGTATGATTGTATGCAATTCTGTGAATTATTTCCTTTCTTTTTGGCTAGCTTGAATGGATGTTTAGGTTTTTGTTCATTTATGTTTGAAGTTTGAACTATGAAATTCTGGAAATTTTAGTGTTCTTACCTTGGTGATATGTCGGCATCGGCATGCCTTAATGCCGACCGTACTGATGTCGGTATTGTTCGGTACCATGCTGATCGGTAGGGAGGGGAAAACGGCTCGGCGTCGGTCAAAATATTAGGGGTTTGGAAAAGTCCGGCCGATTCATGTTTCAGCACGGCATGTGCCGAACCGACAGTTTGCTTAGCCCTAACCCGCACGTACTGAATTCTATAAAGGTAGCGTAGGATGTACGCTACCACATACCAGAGCGTACGACCTATTATATGACTATGATCCGGGCGGCTCCAGATAAAGCAAGAACCAGTTGCTTAGCTAGAGAGAGCCATAACCAAATCCATTAATAACTAAAGGCTAGAAACCTCGTCATCAAACGTGTAGAAGAAGAAGATGAAGCAATACATGGGCGCGTAATTCCTTCCTTTGGATATTTTAGTTTCCTTTGGGCTGTGGTGGTACTGCAACAGAGAACTAGACGTAGAATGCATTGAATTTTATGAGAAATCTGTGGACTGTGGTTGTAGTTGATGATGCGTGGTGTATGTGACGATGCCTCAAGAAGTGGTGGCCTGGGTGGGCATGCTGAAGGAGGGGATTGAAATTGAGGAGGCAGATGTGGAGCAGATATTTACAGCTTTATGCTTTAATGTGTGAAGGTGAGCTTGTTGCTGATTACCAAATAAGTTGAAAACCAATGCCTAGTTCCAGCTACAATTTGTTCTTTTACTCTTTCTTTACCTTTCAGTGATCATTTAAGTCTACCATCCCATGTACTATCAATGAACCTCCCACCTAGATCTATTTTCGGCATAGTCTTTGTTCATGCTAAATAGTCTCATGATGCCAATAGTTAGGAATTTTGATGTTCAATGCAACTTTACTCTTGACTGTTTTAAGTTTCTAATGCGAGCTCTACTGATGGATGTTCAATGCAACTACGTCGGTTGTGGTTCGAGTTATTTTTTGTCTATACCACAACAACATGTGTGCGTCAATGGGTTAGAAACAAGACAACATCAGCAACTTAGTGATTAAATTTTTAATTTAGCTGCAAACGAACGAAAAGATCATGCAGGTACCCAAGTAGCCCTCTCAAATTAATCATTACAAGATTTTTAAGAGTTTAGGTATCACACCTGGATTCAGAATTTCTCATGCCCCCAATCTCTAACTTATTTCAAATTTAATAACATCAATTTGTAAATCAATGGAATGGATTCACGCATCATTCCAAAGCCTTATTCCTCGAGCTAGGTGGCCTTCATTTTCAATTAAGGCTACACCAGAGAAAAGAGACGAAGATTAGTTTAGTTAGAAGCCAATTTGTCACTCTTTGCACACTAAACCAAGAAACAAAAGATGGGAAAACTCACTCCTTGCAGTTGGTACTTTTAGAGATGGGAATATTCATCTGGACGTTGCACTTGGCAGGGAGAGAGGAGGCAACATCGTCCTTAGTATTTGAAAGACTAGTAGCTGCTGTTTTAACACAATTATAAGGGAAGATTCTAGAACTTTAATAGATAGGAAGAAGCAGAGGCATATCACTATGATCATGATTGTGAGACTTTTACAAGTTTTGGTCTTGAACACAACTCTCCAGATAAATAGAAGCCTTAATAGAGTTTGCTCTTCCCAATCTCTTTGCCATCCTCAAGCAGAGGAGGAATGAATGACGAGTTGATGCTGACGCCCCAGTTGAGTAAAAAATGCACTCATTAGTCTAACTTGAATTAGAAATTGAAGTCATTCGCCAACCCAAACTCACTCATCGCCATCGCCATCATCCTCGCCGGTAGCAGAGTAGGAGGAACGATTCTCTCGTAGCCCATAACCATCTGATGAGTTTTAGAAGGGCGTGAAAATGAAAAATCTTCCCAAATTTTTGCACTTTAATAATAATCGGATTGAGAAAAAGTATAATTGCAATGGAATCTCTTGGAATTTTGTCAAGATCAATATCGAAGTCTTCATCCGATGTGGTATGGGGTTTATGCGCCTCTTCTTCCTTCCTCAGGCGATGAGGGGGAAAGAGGAGGATAAAGTGTGTTCGGAAGGGACTCATAGAACTTACGCCTTTTGTCTGGAGCCGCATTTTGGTTGGTTTAATGCCAAGATCCATTAATCATAGAGGTTCCTCAGAAATTTACCGTTTGAGCATGGCAAAACATTCCCTAGGATTAAATTTTGGAGCTGTATGACATGCTCTCTGAAAGATTTGCAAGTATGAAATGTCACTAATTTGTCGCTTTATGCATATATACTTGTAAAAAAAAACTTATTTAGGAACAAAGAAGCATAATTCTTGTCTTGGTTGTTGCAAAAGTGAAATTGTTCGAGTACTTTGTCGAGTTCGTAGCTGCAAACAGAAAGCACTGCATAAGATAGACCACTAAAGCCTGACAAAATTATATGATTTAGAACATCATTCGATCATCTTCAGAAGGGGTCCATTGGCAAAAAACAGAAAAGGTGTACATTGGTCATGGCCTACCTAACAACTTAGCCATCAACTAGCCATGGCCACCAGCATTCGAGAATTCTGAGATTCGAGGACTTGATCCATGCTAGAGTTCCCACGTAAGGTATCATCATATCATAGTCACCACTGCATTACATCACATATTATTCACTGATTGCTAGCCTGCAGAACACGCTTGAGAAAACACTCTTAGTGAAATTTAATTTGACCTGCAAAGCATCTCAAATTTGATTCAACCTATTTTAGCAGAGCAAAGTATACGGATGGAATGTATGACCTGTATATCAGAGCCCAATAACCTCTTGCATTGAGATCTTGATGAAAACTTGTAGTACCCCGGACATCTTGAATGTAATGTAAGCTCCCATTGCATCTAATCCATCCCCTTGGAAGTTCTCCCTATTCCCACCGTAAATGATTGCATTATTATCCTCAACAGTTTTGATTCTGATGTTGACATACCAAGTGGAAACATCTTAATTACCTACCAAGCATGGAGAGCCTTTTGGCACGGATATCATTGGCCCAGATGTTGCTGAGTACGCTATTGCAGCCCTGCATTTTCATGATCAGTCACCCATTAAGAAAAAAAACTATTGTTCCACCATTCTATCCTTTCATCTCTGTTAATGATAAATGATAACAAGTTCTCATTTTAAAGTCATGAATGACCTAAGTCATACCAAATGAGACCACAAAACTATGGACCTACCTCATACCAAGGATGGGGAAAACTAGATAGTAGGAGCAAGAAACTTTCATTACCGCTTTTCTTGTTTAATATTCTAAAGGTAGTGCTGCAATGGGGATCCAAAATGTCGGTGGACACTATTCTGGCAATGCACTGCAAAACATAAATATATCTCATGATTGCTTGATACAAATCGCCAAGCCAACCTTGGGACTTGAGGAATGATGCAACTCGTCATCATCATGCAAGTAGCCAAGGCATCACTGGTAACGTAAGGATTGAAGCACGCCAAGGCATTTATAGGGGCAACATTGGCGAACATTCGCGACTCAATATTGGATAATCAATTTCAGAATTATGTGCTAGAAAACTTGGAAAGAGGGTGGAAAACTTGAAGAAAAGGGCGGGGTGGAGACTCGAACCAGGGGCATTTAGTTGAGTTAAGGGAGGGTGTGAACAACCGAATTTGACCTACGAACATTCTTTTAAATTAGATTTTGAACATGCTTGAACCTTAGGATTAATTATATGATTTGGTCTTGGGATAGAGCTTGATAAGAATTTAATTTAATAGAATAAATATGTTTTGGTAAATTTAACCTTTATGTATTTGGACTCTAGCATTAATGAGATGATTTAATCTTAAAATAAAAATATGTCAAGGTCTAATGCATTAAAATGTATCTTATTTCATTGCTTCGGCTTTCTTATTTATTTTAACTTAATCATATTGAGATGATTTATGTTTGGGTTAGGAATGAATTTAGGAGGCCAAGTTAATGAGATATGATCTTTCCAGAGTAGAGTAGCCCATAAACACATTACTTGCAGACTAATTTTAACTCTGATTTTCATGGAAAATCAGAGTTAAATCATTCCTTAATAGTAAATGTATTTTTGGTATGATTTGGGCACAAAATGGGGACTTAATGTGTAATTAATCAATTAGGAGGTGATTGGGGAGAGTTTTAATCAAGAAAAGAGGTGATTTTGGGTTGATTAGGGGTTAATTAGGCGGTGGAATCAAATCAGGGAGGAATTAAGGGAAACCGGGAGCGAAAAAGGAAAGAACCTGGGAAAGGCGGGGTTCCCGGCGGCCATGGCGGGATGAACGCCGGCCCTGGCGATCATGGAGCCCATGACCGTCGGCCATGGCGGCCATCCAGCCTATGACCGCCGGCCCTGGCGGTCTTGGAGCCCAGAAATGCACGATTTCCCCGATTTTCGCCCCTAATCTGATTCTACACGGTTTTGGCCCAGATTTTTAGCTGAGACCTTGATCATTAAGCAGTTCCACGCTCCTATACACCCCAGAACACTATAAATAGGACCCCCCATTCACTTTTTTAAAGATCAATCACTCATTACACACGCACCCCTATAAGCTTTATTTGCTTGGAGAAACTCTACTTCTCCAAGTCTAGAAAACCTTCTATAGGCAGAAACTCTAGAGGAATTTTGTGGGTATCATCATTAAAGAGGCAACAAGGGTAGACCATGAGGGAATCAAAGATTGAGCTGGAACGGGAAGAAAGTGGGTGCACAATTCAACCTAAACCAAGGAGCTAGAGGAGAGCTACAAGAAGTAATACTAAACCCTGTTGTGTTTACTATTTGCTGAGGTTTTGATGATGATATTAATGATGTAAATGCTGTGATGCCATGAACAAAAACTACGTGGGCTTTGAACCCGGTCGCCGGGGTACGTAGATGGTCTCTAGTGCTGGAGACTCAAGCTCAATTATTTTATTTTCTCTATTTTTGTTCCAATTCAATTTCTTTCTTTATATGATTTGTTTCCACATTATACATACTTGCATAAGGCATACTCATATTCATCAATTGCACAAAGTCTCGCCCCAGCAGATGGGTGCCTAACACCTTCCCATCCGTGACGAACCCCCGGGCCAATATCTTTAGTTCGCTAACTGGTTGCCTTAAAACGGAGTCATGAAATGTTTTTCCCGAATTTTGCCCTATAATAAAATTCTGGTGGCGACTCCAAAGATATCGGATGTTGGTAAAGAAGAAGGTGTAAGGAATAGGTGAGGAGGCCCAAGTGATTTTGGGTCGGGTCTTCACAGAGGGCACTCAGCTACTTAGGTTGTTATGATATTTCTACCCCAACGTAATATAAGAACAAAAATCTAGGGGGGGCCTGGGCCCTGCTTGTCTCCTGGATCCACCTCTGGTTCACGCGCATATTCCTTTAATTTTTAAGTTTTCACTAGTATAAATAGGTTATGTTAGTTCTAATTTTAGGGATTATCATGAGCTTTGAGAATTAATACAAGATGTATTTTCAGAATACTTTGAGTGTTTCTTTCTCGTCAAAAAAGCGAGAGCCAAAATTAGGGGGTGGATTCTTGCTGATTTTACTTTAGGGATCGAATATTACTTATCAGATTAATAACTTGTGGTGTTCTATTCAATTCATTGCAATTTTCTATTCTTTTTTTTGCTTGTTCCTTGCTGTTTAGAGATGAAAAGATACTATTGCAGAACTATCTGGTTGATTGAATTTGGGTTCAGGGACAGTTTTTCATTCGGAGGTGGTTCTAGCTAAATTCTAGGATTGTTGCCGTATCATTGCTTGAAGAAATATTCAGCCTTACTTGATGAAAGTAAGAAAACTCCACCTTGGAGATAGCTTGAAGATCTCTTATGCACTTTAATTCTGTTAGTCTATTTCTACACACTCTCGTTTGCAATTCATTTTGGTTCGCTGAACGAAAACATGGTTGGTGATTGGCTGACTGTATAATCATAACGGACAATAGTACATGGGAAAGTTTAGTTGAAAATAACCTTGTAGAGTTCCTCAGAAATTAATGCTATGCGATGTGCAAATGGGATTTTTGAATTGCCAGCATACTTTCTGTGAGTTGCTGGATTACCAAGCACATAACCCTGAACAAATTTTAGGCAACCTTAGCCACCTAGCCTCCAAATAACAAGACTGGACTTAGATTAAACCGCTAGATATATTGGTATGGATCTGGCATTTGATCGCTTGATTACTTTTAGATCGAGTTCTAGTAACTCTCCCGCTTCTGTACCTGCAATATCATTTCAACTACGATGGCTTGTTTCTAAATATAGGAGTTCAGGCTCTTTCCCTTTTTTATGATAAAAAAAAATATAGGAGTTCAGGCTTTTAGTGCAAGGCAAGAGAGAACATGATGCCCATTACCTGCTGAGATTTCTTTCATAATGATTGGAACAACCGTGCCAGAATATATAGAGGATTTTTTATGAACTTGGAACGACTAAGCACTGAATGATCATAGAAAATGCGTAAGAAAGCAAACAAGATGTAGTTCACTGCATTTTGCTAGTTTGACAGAAGCAATTCTGTTGAGCTGAATGTCATTCTTATGGTGGTATGATTATGGAACTACACCTTTCTCAGAAATTTAGAAGTTTGAGTGGAAAATTGGTCTCCCCAGTCCTGAAAAGTTCCCAACTCCTCGAATATGAGAAACCAGTGCCAATAGGTGCATCCAAAAAGATTATGCTAGAGGCCTGGGTTCAACTCAACATAAGTATGAACAAAACAAGATCACAAACCAACAAACAGAAGAACAGGAAAAGTTGATGAAACAATGAACCTTTGTCCATGAGTGTGGATTCAAGAAAAATGTTAGTAGAGTGCCATTGTCCTCAAACAGCATTATAACGTAAAGGCCCTGAACAAAATTAAGAACCCAGATCTGAACTGAGGGGCAGGCGACAATAGATGATGAAGTAGGCAATTTACAAGAATGGGGTGGGTGAGGTGATGATGGTGTTCAAGGGCACACGTAATTAGCCCTACTGTGAATAAGCAAAAATAAAAGAATAAAAAAAAACACACGAAAAGAGAAAAGAAACAGAGAAAGACGCGATTGATTCATAAGAGGCAGGTCTAACATTTCCCCTTGTTTTTTTTTTTTGATACCTGCCCTTGTACAAATCCGTTTGATCGTGAACTAGCAGTTCACCTATAAATATATGATGCAATACAATGCCCCAGATGCAAAGAACAAAAACATGATCATTTTGTGCTGATTGTTAGTGGTACATGCTAAGATTGAGTCTCAATTCTGCATGTACTTAAAAGTGCTAGACTGCTCATTATCAAAAAAAAAAGTGCTAGACTGCTAGGGGAAAAAATTAAAAAGAGTCCAAGATAGATATATTGTATGGGTGAAATTGTCTTTTCCAGTGACCAGAATAGACTCACCCTGTTTCAAGTTTGAAAGGGAGGGAAGCAGGAAATCCAGACAAAAACCTGACAGTGGATAATGGCAGTACTGGCGTGAAGAAAATTAGGCCAAGTATGACACGAATACAGGCCCATTTTATAAAGTTTTTTTTTTTTAATCATAAACGCCCAGAAGGCAATTTCATTCCATATCAAAGATGGGAACATAATACAAATAACCATATACAACAAGGGAAGCCTAGAAATATCTAGATCTAGTATAACAGATTGGAAATTCGGAGGAGCATACAACAATCCTACTACACAAGAGGATGAGAAATTGAGCTTGTGCCACAACAGATAAGGACAGGTAAGGATGTACAAGTCAAGAGCTCAAAATCTTCTTTCTCCAGACATATTGCACAGGAGCAGAGATATCCTTCAGCACCACTCGAAATACAGGTAACTTCTATTTGCTACCAGCAACCATAACAAGCACAATGGATATGGAGGAAACAAAAGAGAACAAATCAGTGACTAAGTCAAGATCTTCTAGACGGACAGCAAAGGGCAGCACCATAAGCCTCCAAATCTTCAAAGAGAAGGAGTAAAGAAGGTGATAACCTTCATAGTCGTTGATGAACATCCAAGCATAAATCACTGAAGAAAGTCCCCAAAAGATATAAAACCTCAAAAGGAGGTGGGAAACTAGATTTAGATCTAAATCTAACAGACAGATTAGATCTAAACTAGTAGATTTATTTATCCAAAAAAACATAAAAAAAAAACAAGCAAGATAAGAAATTTTGGGCAGCCTCCTCAACGGTGGCAACCCTAATTTGGCACGTACATTTGCAGCAGTATTCTGTTTTTCTTGCACATCCACTGACCTTGCCATGTCGTTGCTTTGTATTCTCTACTCTGGGGATACAGAACCTTAAAAAAATAAATTGGAAATTATGCTGCTGGATTTACTCCAACCACTTTGGCTGGACCCACTCTTTCTGTTTGTTGGACTTTTGGGGTTTTGAAGCAAAGATAAAAATTATGTTGTGCCTTTTCAGATTTCAACTGAACCAGGCCCAAACTAGGTTGTCTCATGTGCACAAGACTTCGCCTCTCCACATTTTGTTTAAAGGCCCAAATGTAGCTAGTAACTACTGAAGCTACTCCAATAACTATTTCCTCTCCAATATGGTTTTCTTTGGAAATATACTACTACAATCCCCCACATATATTTAAAAAAAAAACTAATAATGAATTTGTCTGTTGTGTTCTTAAGACTAATGAGTGTGACATATCTATCTTGGTGTCCGTAAGCCTTGATTGATAAGTCTTAACAAACCATTTCTAATAGTATAACAATCGGTTACTATAAAGTACTAGACACCTTGATAAGTCGGTGTTCTTACCAATCATATTACACCCCACAATTCTTGGCTTTACTACAGTTTTGCGTATTACGGTCGTGCGCGCGCCTGGAAATTCATGAGTGCTGTATAGGTGCACGTACAAACACATCCTCGTAGGAACGGCCCCACTCTACACTCATATAGGTGATTTCATCAAGTGTATGCTGCACATCATACACCACCCATAAGGGATATGAGATCATTAAGAGCTTAACTCAGACTCTCGATCAAATACAGTCTAGTACTTTTCCTCACACCATAAGAAGGGACAAATGTGTACTAGCAAAACTAACGAGTAACTTGTTAATACCCACATGAACCTATTTCACAGGATCTCCGATCACGCAGGTTGGGTTACCATCAGTAATTAGTTTCAAACAGGCATAATAAAGTCCCATTCCCCTTGATATTTCGTTCATTATTTTTTCTTCCCAGGATTCTGTAAGTGGATCGGCCAAATCACTTCTGACTTCCAATAATATATGGAAATTATTTCATCTCTCAGTAGAGCTATTATACCAAGGTATTGATCATATGTGTCTATTCCTCATTATAATTTATTATCAACATGTTTGGAATTGCCTCTTCGCAATTACAACGCATAAACGCAGACGGTGTTGGTTTTATTCCCAACAGAATATTGGCTAAGAAATTTTCCAATCACTTAGCCTCAATGTCAGCTAATTCAGAAAATGTATTCTGTCTCAATTTTTCCAAAATTCACAACTATTCCGACTTAGTTGACTGCCTAAATATAGGCATCACCATGAGTGAACTTTACTCTGTATGAATTAAAAAAATTCATGTTATATCACTGTATTCTCAGTTAGTACCATGGAAGTCCACTATAATATATATCAAAATTTTAGGGTATTTCTCAAATAATTTATTAATCCTGCACAAAGCAGCCTCATTATTACAATGTGATTGTGTGTATATTGATGGCTTAATCTGTCAACTACTGCAACAAATTGTCAATAAATTTGTGAACATTTATATTGAATTATCATATTTCCTATATATTTAATTAAGAAATAAATCATAGGGGATGCACATCAATTTGACATTAAAATTTCTAAATTTCATAAAAAGTTCCTCAATTAAATATTTTGCGAAAATATTAAGCTACCACCATCCCATATAATTTTAATTCAAAATACTTGCTTCACCACACATTAGGATTTAAAAGCAAGAAACCCAATCCGATATCATATATAACAATAGTTCTCATATTATAAAATTATCATCTTATACACAATCAATCATATACGAATTCTAAAAACAAAAAAAACCCATGGTGCCAAATTTATGCATCATATGCACATAATTTTATTTTTCTGAAATTCTCAAGTTCAAGAGGGAACCATCATTAATTAGCAGCCAATAAAAATTTTATTTTCACATATTATGACTTTATATTTTTTTAAAAAAATGCAATAAAACTATTTCTCAAATAATTTTTTGTTCCCAAAATTAAGGAAATAAAAAATTGTAGGCTCAAAACTAGCTAAGAAGGGGAGTTGATTTAACTAATTAGAGAAGAACATTAAATTTTATAACTCTTTCGCACCAAACTATAGCTAAGACAAGGTTGTATTTTGTAACTGAAATTGCACCAAAATCAGGAGACGTAAGGAAATGTAAAGCAATCCACAAACAAAACACAAAGATTTAGAGTAGTTCCCCCTAAATCCTATGGGTACATCCACTACTCAAGGTTCCCTCTGAGATTTCAAAAACTCACTATGTGAGTTCTTCCAAGGTGAAGTCCAACCTCTTACAGTCAAGCTTTTTCAAAGGATCAAGCTCAAGCCTTTATAAGAGTTTTCTCAAGGCTCACTCTCTAACCTAGGCTTTTATAAAGGCTAAACCCAAACATGTACGAGAGTTTTTCTAAGGCTTAACTCTCCAACCTATTACACTTAGCTTTTTCAAGGCTCAAGCGATAATGTATACCTAAAGTTTTTTCCAAGACTCAAGCTTCAAACCTATACAACCCCTCAAGTAAAATCTATCCAATCTTACTTAAGGAAGAATTTTCCAATAACTCAAGAGTGACTCACTCTTTGATTACAAGTTTAGCACAAAAATCTCTCAAAGGTATTCAACTACAATTAGCAAGCTCTAACATAATTAACCCAATCTTCAATTGCTTGTCTTAATCAATTTTCGGAAAGGAAATGACTTATATATGATGTACATAAAAGCTCCCAACAGATCTATTTGAGAGTGGGACAAAAGAGAGCCTCTTTTCAAAAGAGGACTTAAGATTTGGTGGTAAAATATTCAATAAATAATTGTCATGTTACAAATTCTCAAATTTACAAAATCAAAGATATCTCCTAATAAAAACTTGATAAAAAAAGTCCTTAATAAGCATAATAATTTTGCTTATTATAGTTTTGCTAAACTACACATTAATCCCAAATTTTCACAATATTATATAAATTAAATTTATATGTGCATAAGGCACAAAAGTCAAGGTAGATTTGAGTTTTAGAAAAATTCTTTTCCTCTCTAGAATTTTGTTAATTCTAGAATCTTAAAGACAAAATATGTTTTTTTTTATTCCTTATTAGAGTGTGAGAGGAAACAACTTGTGGTAGTGTCTTAATGCACCACTAAAAGAAATATTTAATTAATCGCAACACAAGCTTGAGTCACACCATTTTTATCCTCTCATATTGGGCACAAAAAGAGAAATTATCACAACAAATATTGTCGGCCCAATATGGCTAAGAGGGGGTGAATTAGCCCCTTTTTCGATTAATCACTGATTTGGCACGGTCGATGCCAAATCCTTCTTGGACTTAGTTCTGCAGATTAAGAACACTAACACACACAGTAATGCACACTTAAGAGAGAAGGAGGGTTAGAGAGAATTGAACAGCGATTTAGAGTGGTTCGCCACTAAGCACTACATCCACTACTCAAGGAGTCCACCTTGAGATTTCTAACCTTCACTATACCGTGACTTTTACGGGTTCAATCACAACCTTTTACAAGCTTTTTCTTAGACTAAGCTCAAACCTATCACTCACCACAAACCTCCTCGGTTTGTTGAATCCCACCTTAGCACAACTAATCCCAAGTTTCTACTAAAGTGTGTTTAATCTCACAGCAAGGAATCTTCAATGACAAAGTCAAGAAGAAGTACAATTAAGCTCAATACTAAGATATCACTCAAATTCGGCTCTTTTGGAGAACTGCAGGTATAACTCAAGTAGTACAATGTCAAGCCTTCGTAATAGCAGCGCTAGCTTGAGTTCTTCAGTCTTTCTTCAATTTATAAAGGTTCGGGGAAGTGAGAGCCTCATCATCCAATGGCTAGCTGCCACTTTCTCCACCTCGAGATTTGGCATCATTGGCGCCAAAATGTTCATCGCCTCAATTCCCAGAAAGTGGTCTGCACATGCTGAGCCGACACCTAGATTCGATTCTCCTATGTTGGACTGAATCAAAATGATCCGTTGAGAGAGCTTTCCAGTCCTTTAAACGAACACCTGCAGAGTAGAAAGAAACAAGCTTGCAGGTTTTATGCACATGGGAGCGCCTCTAACAAGTGGCTCCAAAACTCAAGAAAGTCAGCATATGCTTAGCAGACTCCTAGGTTGGTCAGATTTAAATCCATCTGTTGTGAAACCTGCCTAGATCTTTAGTCAAATATTTTCTGAGTTAAAATAAGCTAGGTACCAATAAATTATGGGATCGCCTTCAACAAGTGGCCCCAAAGTTCAAGAAAATCAGCACATGCTGGACAAACATCTAGGTTTGATGATCCTAGGTTTGGGCTAAATCGAGATGAATCGTTCTAAGACCTGTCCAGATCATTAAACAAATATTTTCTGAATTAAATCAAGCTAGGTTTCAGGTTTATAGATTATGGGAGCATCTCCAACAATTGCCTCAAAGTTGTAAGCTAATCAATGTGGTCCATGGTCCATGAAAGTGATATCTCAAGCATTAAACCCAATAAACTAATACCACTAGCACACATACCAATCCCACTGACCTTAAACCCTAACTGATTTCATTATTTAATTTAGGAGTATGGGAAATGAATTAAAATATTCATAAACATAGTTTGTCATTAATCAAAATCAATTAAGCACATGGTTAGGCAACTAAATTAAAACACTAGTTAACACTAATTGGCTAATTAATTAAGCACTAATGTACATTTTAATTACCTTAACCCAACAAATATATCATCTCCTTAAACTATTTTTTTTTTTGAGTTAGGAGGATTTTCATTTCTCATTTTATTTTACACTAAAAATAAATCATTTGGCTCTCCATAAATAAGTAGCTTTATCTAATTTGAGATTAGAATTCACATAAGGTTTGTAAACAAGTTTTTATTGAAAAATATACCTCTCACCAGGCTAGATTTCCTTTGCCCCTTTTCCACATGTGCAACATTGATTTCTTCTTTGCATATTTTAGTTCCTCTCCCACCAATAGCTTTGTCAAAGCATAAACCAAAATTGAACTTTGTAAGTATAATTTTCATAAGAGAAAACTAAAAGAGAAAATATAAAAACGTTTCTTTAGAACTTAGAAAAATCAAGAACAAAGCACATAACCTGATGCATCAACTTATGCTTGTGTCGTTTGTTGGCAAACCTTATTGGCATCAAGCCAATGCTCCTTTTGCCTTTAGCGGCGGTGGTAGTACCAAGATCGAGTCCGAGGCAGGTGGACCTTCTTTTAACAGCCGGGGGCAACAAGATTGTCAGGTTGAAACTCAGCCATTGGTATTATCTCTTTCGATTATTGGAAAATTTAGAAAATGTTGGATGGATTAAACCCGAGCACGTGCAATGAACTGTCCTAAAAAGATATTTTGGTACTCCCAAAGTCTCCTCAGAATACAACTACTCCTTCTACCAAAGGTAGGATATCAAAACTGCCAAGAAAATAATCTTTAAAAAAAAAAAGAAATTTGAGAGGGGAATTAAAAGGAGAGTATTAGAGCGGAGAGCTTTTTTGTTCTACGTGTCAAACGGATAGGTTAGGAGTTGTATTTATAGGAGTTGTACCGAGGTTGGTATCTATCGGTGTCGTGCCGATAGGCATGAGGCGCTTAACAGGGCGGCATCGGTCGGAAAAAAGGGCTCTCGGAAAAGTCATACCGATCCCTTATCGGCACAGTATGTGCCGTACCGACCGATTGTTCACCCCTAGGTGAATCAGAAGGATGGTTAACCTTAAAAAAAAAAAACAAAACAAAACTACCAATTCTCCTAAAGACTAAGAAATTAGCCAATAATTTAGTAATGAAATTGTGTTGTGCTTTTTCAGATTTCAACTAAACCGGGCCCACACCGGGTCGTCTCGTGTGCCAATTCTCCTAAAGACTAAGAAAGTTAGCCAATAATTTAGTAATTGTTATAAAACATGTGAAACTGTTGTACCTAACCTTATATTATATATATGCTCATCAGTAAAGAAATAAAATATAATGGAGCTGAGCTCCTCTTTGGCTGCTCACTTCTTCATCTTCTTCCTTTTCTTTCTCTCCCTCTCCTCCATTACCAATCAAATTTTCTCTGCTTAAACATATATATTTATAACACGTTATCAGCACGATAGTTTCTACCAATTTTGAGGCAAGAAACCAGTGCAGAAATGAAAAAAAAAATTAAACCAGAAATTTTGAAGAAGATGAACAGTGGAGCACCCCCACAGTTACTGTTCATCAGGAAGCGTTCCAGGCAGCTTCCCGCTCACCGCCACTACCGGCGAGCTCCTCGTGCCGGCGCGACCTCGACGCAACCTTCCCCTTCCGCCGCCGCCGCCGGACGGGCCGTCTACAGCCGATGACCCGTCAACCGAGCCCGACAACCCGCCTCTTCCCGCGCCCGATCCTGCTCAGCGACGCTGCGCCCAGCTTATCACCGTCGTTCCATGCCGTCCCAGTCTCGTGTCACCGTCCAGTGCCAGTCGTCGTCGCTCACTGCCCTCGCCGTCGCGCCGCCGTCCGCGTACTTGCTGTGGTGAGCTCTGGAAGAAGAAAACCCGGATGGGTCATGGCTGGGTCGGACAGACCCGACAGGCCAGACCCTTGGGCTTCTGGGCTTGAGGTTTTTATGACATGGGCCGTGTAGCTGGGCCTGCTACGCGGGCCTACACCTGGGTTCCTGTTAGGACCTGGGTTTCAGCCCAGTGCAAGGTCTGGACTGCACTGTTCGACCCAGTCTGCTCAAAAAAAAAAAGAAAAAAAGGGTAAATATATTTTCTGCTTTATAAAAAAGAAGCGGGGGAGAATTTATATTGCTGAAAGATTAATCGAGTAAGCATACCCTCTATTATTTTGTCTTTATTTAATTTATGTTTTATTTAAATTACAAATGGGCTCATAAAAGGCCCATTATATTTATTTTCTTGTTTTCATTTACGTTTTACTTGGGCTCATAAAAGGCCCACTGCCTTTATTTTTTGGTTATTTAATTTTTAATTGGGATAATTAATAAAAGGCCCATTGCATTTAATTTTCGATTATTTATTGGGCTATGAAAAGGCCCATTATATTTATTTTCTTGCTTTAATTTACGTTTTGATTGGGCTCGTACAAGGCCCATTGCATTTAATTTTCGTTTATTTAATTTTAATTGGGCTAATTAATAAAAGGCTCATGTTTATTTATTTTATTTAAGTCTTTTATTTATTGAATTTATTACAAAACTTGAATTGGAGGCCCTTAAAATTTCCGGAAGAAATTTATCATGGGCATTAAATGTTGAAATGCATAGTCTAGAAGACTCAATAAAAGAAAATAAAACAAAGACCGGAAGTCTTACTGCCAAAAGATCCAGTAGATCTTTAAGGGAAAATTGAAAAAAAAATAATATGACTACCTGAAGATGGATATTGTATGACCACCAGAAGATGGACACTATGCTTATCTTGCTTACCCTGAAGGTGCAAGCCAATATATGTTGAATAATTTTATTTTATGTTCAGCTTTATTATTATGTGTTATATTTTATTTTATTTTATTTACTTTACAGTATGTTATAATCATTTTCTAGAATAATGGCATAGGCATTTGTTTGTGAACACCCAAATTTGACCCATAAAGATTCTATTGAGATTAGACTCCAGGCATGTTTGAATCATAAAATTGATGAGTTAGTCTTGGGTTGAAGCATGGATGGGGTTTAATTTTAATAGAATTTATACGTTATAGTAATTAAGACTTTTATATGCCTAGTATTAATGAGACGATTTAATCGTAGGATATGTTAAGGACTAAATTGCTAAAATGTATTTTATCTCATTAAATTTGGGCTTGTTTATTTATTGAACCAAATTATATTTATTTTTGGGTTGAAGATAAATGTAAGGGTCCAATTTAATAAGGTATGAACTTTTGCACAACCAATTAACACCTTGCTTGTAGACAAATTCAGCTCTGATTTTCGTGGAAAATCAGAGTTAAATCATTCCTTAGTAGCAAGAATGTTTTTGGTATGATTTTGGCTTAAAATGAGGAATCAATGTGTAATTAATCAATTAGGAGAAGACTGAGGGGAGTAGTAATCAAGAAAGCAGAGGATTCTGAGCAGTCTAGGGGTTAATTACGCGGGACCGAAAAAGGAAAGAACGGGTGAAACGCATAGGCGCGGGCGGTCATCTCGCCTGGTTGTCATCCATAGGATAACCGCCGGCCATGGCGGTCATGCACCTCCAGAAACGCGTTTTCTCCCTGATTTTCGTTTGTAATCTGATTCTACTCGGTTTTCGCCCAGATTTTTGGCCATTACCTTGGACATTAAGTTTGTCCACGCCCCTAGGCCACCTAGAACACTATAAATAGGACCCTCCTCTGACCTTTCAGGGGACACACATTCTATTACACAAACAATCTTCATAAAGTTTAAAAGCTTGGAGAAACTCTATCTCTCCAAGCTTAAGAAATAGTTCCATAGGTAAAACTCTGGTAGAATTTCGTGAGTAGCATCATCCACTGAAGGTAGTAAGAGGAAAAAATCGAGAAGAACTCCAAGATTGAGTTGAGGAGTGGGAGGAAATTGTGTGGGAGGCACAACCCAAACCAAGGAACTAGAGGAGGGCTACAAGAGGTAATCCTAATCCCTTTTTGTCTGACCAATTATTGTTGAGATGTTGATGCTGGTAATGAAGTGATTGTTGTGATTCCACGTCAAGAACTACGTGGGCTTTGAACCCGGTCGCCGGGGTACGTAGGTGGTTTTTAGTGGTGGAAACTCAAGCCCAATCTTCTTTTTCTCCCCTTTCTTTTTAATATTCAGTTATTATGTGTCTTGGTGCTCACACTTGCACACTTGCACAAGGCATACAAAGTCCTCTAATTGCACAAAGTTTCGCCCCAACATGGATGGGTGCCTAACACCTTCCCATCCATGACGAATCCTCGGGTCCAGCATCTTTGGTTCGCTAATCAGTTGCCTAAATGGAGTCACATGAAGGGTTTTTCGCAAGTTTTTGTCCCTTAATAAAATTTGGGTGACGACTCCAAAGATGTTGGATGACGGTTATGAAGAAGGTGTGAAGGAAAGGTGAATAGGCCCAAGTGATTTTGGGTCGGGTATTCACAGCTGGCGACTCCGCTGGGGACTTTGAGGGTTCAAGAAACTTTGTGCAATTATTGAAATCTGTATGCCTTTTTATGTGTCATCATAAGTGCCTTGCATTCATGGTGAATGTTGTGAAGCCTCTACCATAAGAGGCCAGGGGATCCAAGTCCGCTACAATGCTTTCTTTAAGCGATAGTGGCTTGTGTGAACCGGTTTCTCGCTGCTCATGCAATGATAGGAATTAATGGGCCTTGGACATCACGCGATATCTTTTATCACATGTGAGTAGGTCAAACTATTCCTTAGCGGCAGTCTTTTTAGTCCCCAACCAGCTGCATGCCCTGAGCATCTCATGCATAATGAACCAATAAATGTTATGTGTATTTTGGGTGATTGTTATTCAAGTAAATGTGAATTGAGTGACCCTTTCATCCCCACACACCCTAAAAAGAAACCTTCGACTCCCTTTTGGGTACCCGGAACCTTTATACTTTGCTACCCCTTCAATCTAGAACAACATGGGTAAAGAAGATTCCCTCAAGATGACCACGGCTGCAGGACCCCTACCGGTAGTGAATAAAACATTGTCGGCACCTGAGCGAGGAAGGGCCAGGTCCCCTGGGAGTACTAGGGGACAAAAATCAAGGTGTGACATCCTGAGAAGCAGCGGAAAGGTTCAGAATGGTGGCGTGAAGATAAAAGGATCTAAGGGAGAGGAAGAGGAGCCTCAAATGTTGTCAAAGACCACAAAGAGGCGAGGAGGCGATTGGAATTTGGACTGCCTCTCCTTGTTCCCTAAAGCCCGGTTACCAAAGAAATTCAAGATGCCGAACCTAGAGAAATCCAATGAACAACTCGTCCCCCTCCTGATATTTTCGGAAGAACCGCCCAAGAAATGCATAAAGGGTGACTCGCTGCAGCCTCCGATGCCAAAACTTAATAAGTGCTGTGAATTCTGTTACGTGATTGGACATGCCATCAACGAATGTTTCCAGATGCAAAGTTTGGTGGATCGGGAAGAAATCACTTTACTCCATCAAGACCAAAATGGGAAGATCAGTTCCACGAGATGGGTTGAAAGTGAAGATTGCCTCATAATTGATATTGATCCGAGAGCCGGAGGAAGAGATTTTTCATAAGAAGTCATTCATGATATCAAGTGCGTGGGTAGGAATTGGGAATGGCAGAAACTATGTACTGTTTTCAAGACCAGCAAGGAAGCAATTGATGAGAGTTCTCCCGTGACAACTGGCTCCGAGAGTGAATCTGAATTAGACAATGAACCCGAAGACGTAGCCAACAGACTAGACAAAAACTCCATTAACATTAGCCTTTCTTGCTCCAAAACCATGGAAAATGATGATGTATTCATATCCTGTAGCAATGAAATGAGGCACTCTTTTGCTTACTTGGATACTTTCTGTGATAACATTTATTGCATGAATAATGTATGTGAATGTAATGAGATGAATGAACTCCCGGATTCAATCGAAATCAACCTGGGAACTGAAGATAATCCTAAGATCACAAGGATTGGTTCGGCTCTTGAAAATTCCATCCAAGAAGACTTGGCAGTTCTAATCAGAGAGTATGTGGATGTGTTTGCCTGGTCTTATGAAGACATCTCGGGAATCGACCCAACCATTACTCAGCATCGGATCCCTCTCTTTCCCAATGCCCGGCCCGTAAAGCAGAAAGCCTGTCGTCTTCAGCCCCATTGGGCCTTGAAGGTGAAAGAAGAAGTAGAAAAACAGATTAAAGCCGTATTCTTGGAAGTGATTGAATACCCGGAATGGTTAGCTAACATCATCCCGGTTCTGAAGAAGGATGGGAAGGTACGAATGTGTGTGGACTACCGAGATTTAAATAAGGCCTGCCCAAAAGACAAATTCCCCCTGCCCCATATCGATCTTTTGGTGGATGCCACGGCAGGACATGCATTGTTATCCTTCATGGATGGATTTTCAGGGTATAATCAGGTGAAGATGGCGCTGGAAGACAAACACATGACATCATTCCGAACTGAATGGGGGACATTCTGTTACAAGGTTATGCCCTTTGGTCTAATCAATGCCGGAGCCACATATCAAAGGATGGCTACTACTCTCTTGCATGACATGATGCATAAGGAAGTAGAGGTTTATGTCGATGATATGATTGTGAAATCGGAAATGCGAGAATCCCATGTGGTTAATTTGAAAAAATTCTTCGAGAGATGTCGGGAGTTTGGCATGAGAATTAATCCTCAGAAATGTGTCTTCGGCGTCCAGGCAGGAAAGTTACTAGGTTTCATGGTGAGTGAACGAGGCATTGAAGTAGACCCCACCAAGATCAAGGCTATTCAAGAAATACCGACTCCAAGGAATGAGAAGGAGGTCCGAAGTTTCCTGGAAGAATTCAGTATGTCAGTCGTTTCATTGCTCAACTTTCAAGCATTTGTGCACCCATTCATCAGTTGCTCAAGAAAGGAGTTCCTGTAAAATGGGATGACAAATGCCAGGATGCCTTCGAACACATTAAGAGATATTTGTCCAATCCTCCGGTGCTCCAGTCTCCCAGGAAAGGGAAGCCGTTGTTGTTATATTTGACCATCACAGAAGAAGCCATGGGTGCCATGTTAGCTCAATACCTGCCAGACTCTCGCATTGAGACCGTCATATATTACTTGAGTAAGAAGTTCAATGGGTATGAGTTGAATTATAACTTGGTAGAAAAGACTTGTGTGGCCCTGACCTGGGCTTGCCAGAAGCTCCGACATTATTTTATCTCTTTTGAAGTCTTGCTCATTTCCCGAATGAATCCCATCAAGTATCTAATGGAGAGGCCGGTGTTGAGCAGTCGTACAAGCAGATGGGTGGCAATCCTATCACAATTTGATATCCGGTTCGTATCTCAAAAAGCTATTAAAGGAGCCATAGCAGACTTTCTAGCTTCACAACCGGTGGATGGGGATGAGAGATTTGAGCCACAATTCCCTGATGAGGAGGTGATGAACTTAGAGGCACCAACATAGGAGGTGCATTTTGATGGACCAGCTAACGCTCGAGGTTTTGGGACGGGTGTAATTCTCATATCTCCTGACGGAGTAACATATCCAATCTCCTGCAAACTGGAATTTGAAGCTACTAACAATGTGGCTGAATATGAAGCATATGCTATTGGTCTGGGTTTAGTATTGAACATGGGGATAAAATAGATTAAGGTACTTGGGGATTCGGCTCTGGTGATATTTCAAGTCAAGGGAGAATGGAGGATCAAAGAGGAAAGAATAATACCTTATCATGAGCATTTAAAGATGTTAGTTTCCCGATTCAAAGAAATTGAATTTCAGTATGCCTAGGAGGGAGAATCAATTTGCTAATGCCTTGGCCACACTTTCCTCGATGATGGGAATGTCGAACAACGTTATCATCTTACCGTTGATGGTCTGGAAAAGGAATCGACCTTCCACTAACCAGGAAAAGGGGGTGGGTGAACCTTGGTTCCAGGATTATTTGAAAGATCTACCTTCCGACGAGGCTCCCGTCATAGCTATCACCGCTGTAGAGCTTGATCAACCATCACACAACCGAATTATGAATGATGATGATATGGATCATTGGTATAAAGACATCCTGGGATACCTCGGGGATGGGACGTTCCCTGAGGGCACTACAGAAATTGAGAAGAAAACTCTAAGAAGACTGGCTAGAGGTTATATTGTGTGTGCAGGGAGCCTTTATAAGCGGCATGCAACGGGGGGTCCATTTATTGTGTGTGGGTGCGGGAGAAGCCGAGAAAATTATGAGAAAAGTTCATGGGGAAGGTGAGGGTCCTCATATGGGAGGAGACATGTTAGCTCGAAAGATATTGCAATTGGGATACTTTTGGTCGACCATGGAAGCCGATTGTGCCAAATTTGTGAAATGTTTTCATACATGCCAGATCCATGGGAAGCTATATTCTAAACCACCATCACATTTGACACCAATGTCATCACCTTGGCCATTCTCCGCATGGGGCATTGATGTCATTGGGAAGATAATCCCAAAGGCGACGAATGGACACGAGTATATATTAGTTGCCATTGATTATTTTACCAAGTGGGTGGAGGCGGAGTCTTATGCTAAGTTGACATCTAAAAAGGTGGCCAAATTCATCTTAAACAACATCATCTGCCATTATGGTGTCCCGAACGAGCTGATATCGGATAATGGCCCACATTTCAAAGCTAATGTGGAGAAACTGTGCCAGGATTACGGTATCAATCATCACAGGTCATCACCTTATCGACGCCAGGCTAACGGTGCAGTGGAAGCAGCCAACAAGAATGTAAAGGTCATCCTAGGAAAGATGATATCCACACACAAGGAATGGTCAGAAAAATTGCCACTGGCGCTCTGGGGTTACCGAACTTCCATCAGATCTTCGACGGGTGCAACCCCATATTCTCTAGTATATAACATGGAAGTTGTGTTACCAATAGAACTTGAAGTGCAATCCTTGAGGGTGGCTCGGGAGAGTGAGCTTCCTAAGACAGAATGGGTACAGGAAAGACTTGATCAGTTAGCATTGCTCAACAAAAAACGATTATCAGCCTTATACCATGTACAAGGGTACCAAAGGAGAATAGCTCGAGCCTTCAACAAGCGAGTTCAAGAAAGAGGATTGAAGAAAGGGGACATGGTGTTGAAAGAAATAAGACAACCCGTGCATGACCCTAGGGGCAAATTCAAGGCTAAATGGATCGGGCCCTACGTTATCAAAGAAGTCATGTCAAGAGGTGCTACAAAGCTTAGAGACTTGGACGGGAATGAGTTTCGAGAGCCAGTCAATCTGGACCAGTTGAAGAAATATTATGTATGATGTAGATCTAATTCTGTGTGCTCGAAAAGGGAAGAATGTGACAAAATTCAGGGTCCAGCCTATTTTTGTTAATAAGAGTTTAAAGATTGACAAGATTGAAAAAGGAAGCTCATTCACTCATTTATTTTGCATGCATTACACATGTTAAAAATTTTTTCCTAGCAAAACATCCAGTATGCTTAAGCTTCCTCTTCATTGTCGCTAGGGGATTCGGGTTCTAAGCGAACATTTGATCCTAAAAATCGGTTCCTGTAACCTAAGAGGATCCATTCAGAATAACCCATGTATTTCTTCAACCATTGTCGATATCCCTCAGAAGAATAGAGGGCCTTCGGATTGAGAACTTTAATTCTTATGGGCTGACTCCAATATCCGTGCATGAGCTTTATGGAACGGTTGTTCATTAACATGTCGAGGGGCGAGCATGGAGGCAGAGAAGTGAATTGAGCACGGCCAAACTGTCTAGCTATCCTAGCCAGATAATATTGGTTAGAACGATAAACCCCTGGGAGGACCACCACCTTCTGACCGGGAAAGTGGGAGATGACTTCTCGCATGTGGAACCAAGGGCAACACCACAAGATTCGGCTGTCAGCCATATCCTTCATAAAAAGGACCCAATCTTTGGTAGAAGAAACAACTACAATGAGGTTTCACTCATGATAGTCCATAAGGATATACTAGCCAGATTTTGGAGGGACGATCAACTGGAGATGGTCGTATAACCACATCTGAAAAAAGAAATGAGTTCATGAGTTTTGTACAGAAGCGAGGGAGAGTAGCCGCGATTTCAGAAGTCAGATAAATCGAGGATGGTACCTGGAGAAGGAGGGGATAACCAGTCAAGGGTTTGCCAGGATAAGATGTCAGAGTATCCAAGCAAATAAGAGTCTTGCCCAAAACAGAAGGCACCATGTTACAGCCGTTAAAGAGCTTAGCCACCAAAGCGCCAACACCGAGGGGGCACACGCCAGAACGGGTGACTAACAAGAATTCGCTTACCATCACCAAAGCTAGGGCATGGTCATGTCTGCTTCTCCAGGAAGGGCTGCATTCTAGATATCTGCGTGATGCAGTAATAACAAAGTATTGATCAACTATAGGGGATAAGTTCATGAATTCCCCCTTGCCCAACAAGAATTCCAGTTGGTTACCACCAATGGATAGAAAGGAACTAACCTCCAGCTCAGCTACTGCAGTGGGGGAGATTATGGCAATATCCTCCCCTATTTGAACCTCCAAAAGCGCGCCGAACTCATCTACCGTAGGACAAAGTTCTGCCGTGGAAGGGCCGAAGCAGAACATGTGATGGTGACGATCCCAGAACATAGTAGCAGCACGAATCAAGCCTTCATCAATCTTCACATGTGCTAGGTCGAACAAGGCACAAAGTCCAGTTAGCTTGAGGTCGAAGCAATGCGTCTGGGGGATGCTTTCCATCCATTGGAACACCTTGGCACCGAAATCTTCACTCATACTTGCCTTAGATGCATTTGAAATATATTTTGACAAGTTGTGAAGAGTTCTGGGTACCTAAAGTTTTATTTATAACGATTTGGGGTCGGTAGAATTCGCACCAAAACCCTAAAGCCCGAACCCAAAAGCCAAAAAGGAAAAAAAAAGATGAAGACCCAGGAGCCATGACCGCCGGCGCGGGCGGCCATGACGAGAAGACCGCCACGCCTGGCAGACATCCATACAAGACCGCCAGGAAGTGGCGGTCATCTCTCCTCATGACCGCCCGACCGGCACCATTCACCCGAAAAAGTTTCTTGAAAAAAATTCCACCGAGAGAGGAAAAAAAAAATGGAAAGAGAGAATAAGAAAGAGAGGCGAGGAAAACATGTGTACCTAAGGGGCATTTTATGATCTTTTACTTGAATTTACAATAATGTGTGTTATGATGAGCTAGATGTGTACTTTGCTTTAGAATGATGAGTCTCTTGAAAACGTGATGAGCCTATGCTTTGGATGATTGCCTTGAGTTGTGATGCTCTGAATGAGAGAGGACCCGAAGGGTCTACGAATACGTTTGATCTAGACTAGCCGAGACCAGGGGCAGATGCCCCTGAGATAGAAGTAGAACCGTTGAGAGTTGCCGGGGGCAGATGCCCCTAGGGTAGAAGTAGAGTCGATAAGAGTTGCTAGGGGAATGTTAGCACAATGACCCTTCGCTAGAGGGGGGGGGTGAATAGCGATAATCGAATAAAAACGAAATAGGCAGGAATTGAATGCGGAATTTAAAGAATGAAGGACACAAAGATTTTTATACTGGTTCACACACAACTAACTTGTGGCTAATCCAGTCCTTCAAGGCCCACTTGAAGAGTTCACTATCTAGTGTTAAGCTTCCGGGTGCTTAACAAACCGTTTTACAACCTGAGAGTTCAAATCACATGAACCTCAATATATTTGCTTGAAGATACCTCACTTCAAGACTTTCTAGGATTTCTAATCAGAAGAATCCTACTCTCTTGCTTAAGGATGCCACACCTTAAGACTTCTCTCAAAGGAACAATCCTCCCTTGTGGTGTATGAATAACACTTACAATCTCTCAAGCAAAACTCTCTAATAGAGTGGATATGAGTACAAAAGAAAGCTCTATTGAACAACTCAGAATTCTCACAAGTTATAGCTCAAAAATTTGTTGAATGATTTTCAAAGAATGCTTGAATGTATATGGGAGTTGATCAATCTGAAAATGAGGTTTAAGGCCTCTATTTATAATCTAAAAGATGCATATAGATGTTGGGGACAAAGTCTGAAACTCTTTAAACAAAGTAGCATGCTTGTTGGAAAAAGGTTTCTGCTCATAACGGCACAACATCGATGTTTTGTTCAAGAACATCGATGTTTAGCCGTTGCATTCAAATAATTGACCCAACGGCTAGTAAAACATCGATGTTTGTTTGAGAAACATCGATGTTTTCAAACACAACATCGATGTTCTCTGATCAAACATCGATGTTTTTTAGCTTCGCAAAAATCATGTTTAAAAACACTTTGTCAAAACATCGATGTTGCCAACAGAACATCGATGTTTTTCCGCTTCTGCCAAATTTTGGAAAACTTGAGAATTACACAACATCGATGTTTAAAATACAACATCGATGTTTTTATACTTCTGTCAAAAATTGGGAAAAGTTTGGAAAATACAACATCGATGTTTTGTACACAACATCGATGTTTGTTTAAAAACAACATCGATGTTGTGGACAGAACATCGAAGTTTTAGGACTCAAAAGTCGTTTTATGATATGAATGCATGAAGGAAAACGATTTTTGATTTGAGCATTAACTTGGAATACTTGAGTTACCATTTACAAGGATTTCCTATAGATGAATTCTCTATATATCTTCATCCTTATTGCTTCAAATCTTGTACTCCTTTGTCTTTAGACTCATGCTTCTTTGATTGATGTTTTGTTTGCTTCAAGGAATTCATCAATGGAGCTTTGGTTGGTTTGTCATTATCAAAACCTTGAAATAAAACATGGAAGCATTAGTCCTAACAATTTCTCCCTTTTTGATAATGACAAACTCATGTTAGTATATGCCAAGTTTTATGAGTAGATTAATTCCCCCTATATTTTTCAACTTTTCAATTTATGATTCCCCCTAACTTGGTGCATATACTTGATCATCTTCCCCCTTTTGTCATTAGCAAAAAGAAACAACAATAAGAAGCATTTTATTGAATTGAAGGATACTTAAACATTGAAAGGCATAAATTTAAACAAAGCAGGAAACAAGAGTTTAAAAAGATGGGCTAATGTCATCATCATCATCATCATCATCGTTGTTGTCCTCTTCATCCTCATGGTCTTCATCTTTTTCATCACCTTCTTCTTGCTCAACGTCCATGGGAGCATAGTCCTCATCCTCCTCATCATCATTATCATCCTGATTACCACCAAAATTGTAGCCTTGGTAGTATGGTGGAGGATTGTAGTTGATGTTATCAAAATAAGCACGCAGGTCATGTCCTTGCCTTTGTACTTCTATGTCGATTCTTTCAATTGACCTTCCTAAGCTGCGTAGAGTGGTCGCAATTGAGTTAAGTGTAGCGCTAGGAGGTCGAGGAGCAAGTGCAGGAAGAGCAAGAAAAGAGCCTGCTAGAGATGCTTCGGCTTGTTGCTCGGCTGGTTGGTGAGGCGGTTGAGCTCCCTCAGCAGCTTGTCCGGTTCTGAAAGTTGTATCGGATATGGCCCATGACTTGGCTGCTGTGGTGAGAGTGTCTTCCGGCGGATTCAGACCTGCACTAATCAAAATATTGGTGACCAAGAACGGATAGGGCAGTGGATGATCGGTGTTCGCCTGTTCCGCCATGTGCATGAAAACGAGTCGTCCCCAATTAATAGGTGCATCGTGTAGAATGGCGTGAAGAATCTTTTCGTCTTCAATGGTCATGGTGGTGTGACTCCCTGCTCGCGGTTTGATCACAAGGGTGACAAGATAAAGCAGGACGCGATACTTCGGATTGATTGCATGAATGGTGGGTCGTCCGGAACGATTCCTCTTCACTTCAGTGATCCCAAGCTCAGCAAGGAGAGGAATCTCATATTGAGTAAGAAAATGGTCTGCCCCATAGCCAGATATATCATGTCCTTGAACGGGCAACTTGGCAATGGACCCGAATTGCTCCAAGGTAATCTGGATGACCCTTCCATTGAGTTGAGCAGATAAAACTTCCCCTTCACGAGTCAATGTTGAGTAGAATGCCCGGATGAAGTCGGCACTGTACTCATGCCTGCTGCTGGTGACAAACTCCCAAAGGTGTGATTGTTGAAGAAGCCTAGGTAGGTTTGTGTAGTGCTTCTCTTGTGGATAGTCTGCAGGTAGGTATCTAGGAGGTGCAATAAGTCGTTTGGCAAAGAGGGTGTTGAATCGATTTAGCTGTGAACGGGAAGTGAACCAGATATGAGTTCCTTCCACAGGGTATTGGTTGCCAGAGCTTGATGAGCTCCTTCTCTTGGTTGGGTGCTCTTGAAGGGGATCTTTGCCTTTAGAGCTCTTTCTGCTACCAACCATGGTGTATATGATAAGGAGAAGAGTTTGGGAGAAGGAGGAGTGTAAGTGGACAAGAGAGGAGAGGAGGTTGTATGGAGATTGTAAAAGGATGAAAGAAATCAGATTGTAGGTGAGAAGGAGAAGGAAAGGTTTGAGATTTTATAGAGGAGCCAAAAAAGCTAGCCGTTGTGAGCAGTAACGGCTAGTTTTTAACGACACAACATCGATGTTTTCACCCAAAACATCGATGTTTAGGCTCCCTAACGGCTATATTTTTTAAACTGTAACGGCTAAACATCGATGTTTTCCATAGAACATCGATGTTTTTTGCGTTCGGCAAAAAAATTTAAGATATGCCTAGCGGTCCAACATCGATGTTTTTAACATAAACATCGATGTTTTTGGCTCTCGGCAAAAAAATTCATTTTTCAAACATCAATCTTTATACCAAAAACATCGATGTTTTTGGCGTACTGCCAAGCTGATAGTTAAGCACTATGGTTAAACATCGATGTTGGTGTTAAAAACATCGATGTTTTTAGCATTCAAAATTTTTGAAGATAAGCTCATAGGTGCAAACATCGATGTTTTTTAAACATCGATGTTATAATGAAGAATTTGAAAGACTTACCTGAACATCGATGTTGTGAAAGGCAACATCGATGTTTTCAACACTCTGCCACTTGTGTGATGCATCCAACATCGATGTTGGTCGGGGAAACATCGATGTTTCTCTGTTTTTTTGGTAAGATTCTTTCATGTTCAATCCTTGCTGAGGCTCTGAAATGAGATGTCCCTACAAGACAAAGTTAATAGAGCCTTGGATGCTCAAATTAGCAATGGATAATACATGAATTATGGTGATGAAAACATGTGTGACAATTTCAAGAGGTGGTAAGTATCCCTCTGCCGCTAAGAGACATTTTTTCTTGTCGTCAGTGCACCGGGCTCGAGAAATTGTCTTGTCGGTTGGACTTTGATAGCCTCCGATACCTAGCTAAATAGACACTAAATCCCGTGACAAATCAATAATGCAATGCTAGGCTAAAATTTTCAACAAATCAGATTCTTGATTAGTTGAGAAATTGGCGGTTAGTAATAATGAAATTGGTGTTTCTATCTGTTGAAGTATTTCTTAAGCTCTGGCAAATGTGGTAGGGGTCTTCCCTTGGAACAATGCAGCTTGATTCTATAAAAGGCAGGGATTAAGCTCATTAGACAGAAAATTATAAGCCAACTTCAGAAAGAGAGATTAAAAAAAAAATCAAAAGTAAGGAGAAAATGGTTGCCCCTTCCTCCGTCTTTTTCGTTGAAGGTGCAAACGTAGGAAGGAGAAATCGGTTGTCCTTTAGTATCGTGAATGAGCCACAGGGGCCATTGCCAGAGGAGCTAGAAAGAATTCCTCGCCTTGTCTTTGTAGACGAAATCTATTCGTCCCGATTCTTTATTACCCCTATGGAAGAAGTCATATTCCTGGATCATCAACAAACTCTGCGAGCTTCCTACTATGGTACGGCTAACTCCACCATGTTTTTTATCTCTGACAGGTTTCAGCAGCTTCAGTTGGAACCAGCCTGCCAGACTCTGAATGAAGGCAGTCACTACCAGATCACAATGACCGCT